>VZUI01092835.1:0-92563 GCA_013401135.1 Cettia cetti | reverse complement strand
AAAGATGACGAGTCCCCATACGGGGGGGAGTCCTCGCCTGATGCCCGTGCTGTGAAGACCTTGGCCGGGCACAGAGCAGAAAGAAAAGATAAGAAATAATAAACAACATGAGAAACCATGAAAAAGAACATCTGAGGACTCCGTGTTGTTTCTGCGTCTGGCTTGGGGCTTTCCAGAGGGCAAAGGACTTTAAACCACCTGAATCTCGGGAAACTGAACAAACGAACCCAAGAGAGTTTCTCTGCCTTTTCCACCTTTTCCAAAACTAACTTTTCTCCTCTAACAGACCTGCATCCACTCTTGCAACTAGCATGCTTGTAGGATTCTTAGTATCCTTAAGATCCCTCACTAATATAAGCTCCAGGACTTTGACCTTCCTTATTTTATGCGTATATATTCAGGCAATGGTTTCATATGTCCTTTGCTGTCTGCCCTTCTATTAGCACTTGGTGTATTCATTTTTGTGTGTAGTTCATCAACTTTCATCCTGAATGCAGATATGGGCCCACTTCTAAAGGATACTGATTTTTTAATAACACAATCTGTTTGTTATCTAAACAAACCCATGGGTAAGATGATTACAGCTCTATAGTTGTCTGCTTCTGTCTTCAAGAAAATATAGCTGACAAAGATGCAACATTGACACCTTATTACACTGCAGCTTTTGGTGTTTTGCACATTCTTTAGTCACTTATGCTGGTACAAAGCTGACTGATTAATAAAAAAGCTAGCAAACCCAAGGAGTCTTTGCAGTTCTTTATTCATTTTTGTTTCCTTTCACTTTCAAGCACTGAGTAGTGCAGAATCAGGCCTCCCATATTAAGTCACATTCCTAAAGGATACTTGTAAGAATGTATGCATTTACTTGTAAAACATATGAGAAAAAGTTCTCTAGTGTAAAAAGGAGCAAGAACTTATTGTCTCTTGGGAGGGGAAGGCGATAAACATCTAGGCCTTGTATGCAAAGACTTGGTATGATCATAGAACAGATACAACTTAGGGAACTCGCTGAGTTCTAACAGTTTTACCACATCCATCTTCCAGTGAGGAGATTAAACTTTCATTTTTACCTATTCTGTAAAGACATAAAATACTTGCTTTTTTTTTTTTTTTTTTTTTTTTTTTTTTTTTTTTTTTTTTTTTTTTTTTTGTGAGAAAGGTATTTTCAAAGAAAGGTCTGGCAGAACTTACCTTCTGCCCTATCATCCTACTCCTTCCCAAAAGCATATACTTTAGACAAAAAAATTACAGCTTATAATAGAAGTAAAGGTGTAAGGGTTTTGGCTCTTCTCCTTTCTACTCAAATGGTTACATTTTCATTGAGAATAAAATCTTTTTTTCCTGCTTGTATCCTACATCTCAGATTGTGAAAATCAGAATCCCATTACCCTTGCAGGGTAGGGTCTCCTGCAGCCTTAACAGCTTTTTGGAGTTCTTCCTGTTTCTTAAATCACTCCCAGCACCTTCAACAGTGCTGTGTTTGTTGGCCTCTTTCCTTATCTTATACACACAGATAGTTTCTTTAACTCCTTTCAAATGGGCTTTTGAGGTTTTCTTTAGCACTTTGGATATCAGGTTATCCATTAATACTCTTTGCTGAGGCTAAGCACTCAGTGGTTATACTTAGCGTTGTTTCTCCAGCCTCCCTCCTAACCAGGATGTTTATTTTCCATAAGACTCTTACAAGTTTAATCTCCTCACTGGAATTTGCATTTGTCTAGCGAACACAAATTCCCTCCCACTGGCACTCACTAGCCTCAAACAAGGTAAGCCATTCTTACAGGATGTCAAGCTCCCCAGCAATAAACAGAATTTCTTCTACCCAAGATCCCTTTGGCTTTTGCAGTCTGCTGGCTCTGGAATCGTGTCGATGGGGGTGCTGTTCAAAGGGCCTTACGAGTGCTCCTTTCAAGAAACAGTCAGCACCAGCCACCTTAGCCTGCTTCAGCCAGCCGCCCCTGACTCTTGCCAAGAGGAATGGCTGTTTACCAAGATTTACACTTCTTAGCAGAATTGTTGTAAGGACTTACCAATAATGGGGATTAGCCCTGATTTGGGCTCTCAGGAGACCAAAGACCAGTAGAGGCACATCCATGCAATCCCCAGTGCAGAGGAGGAACCAACTCCTTCTGCACCCAAAGCTTGTCCCTATTTGAAGGTGCAACCTGCTCCACCAGTGGGAATCACTGGTTTCTGGGACTGTCCTCAGGACAGCTGCAGTAACCACCATCTCCTGGTAGGTGTGTTATGCCCAGTTCAGATACAAAAACTCCTCCTCCTGCAGCTTGCACAGGAGGTTCTAGATCAATTCCCCAAGTGGGTGCCAAGCACTGGGAAGAGAGTTTGTGGCTCTTCTACTTTGCACACAGTGTGCTGGCGAGAGCAGCTGTGTTAGCATGGCTGCATCTACACTAGGGCTGCTGCTGGCACTGATCTTCGGTATTAAAACACATGCCTTTGCCCCAGCCAACATTCCTACTGCAGCCAACATTTCTAGGGTAAGCCTAGTTGGAGCTCCCAGCCAGCTGTAATCGTACACAACCAGCAGCATCTGTCTGCTCTTTGGTGAAGGCTTTGTCCTGGAGCATGATGTTCTAGCAATGGCTCAGCAGTAATGCTTAGCCAGGCATGGGAATGCTTCTGAGTTTTTCCATCTTTCAGCCTACAGAAATGATCTCAGAGTAATGGTACATTTACACTCATTACATCACTATGAGGATTCCTGCCTGACTGGAAACCTTCCCTGGACCTCAGAGAGAATGGAAAGTTTGGAGAAGAGCTGTTTTCAAAGCAAACCCATTCCAAAATACCCACCTCCAGCCAAACAATAGAGGTTTGGCACCATCTGTCACAGCCTAACCAGCTTCCAGCTGCATCTGAGCATGCTTACGTGAAAGAGCCATGACGACAGACAGCTACTGTCACACACAGCTAAGGAAAATGAAAGACAGCTAAAAGCTCCGCTTCTCACCTCCCACTGATTCCCCCATGACAAATTCTTCCAGAAAATTAATTAAGGTTCTTTGTGTTTTGAATTCTATATTTGGCTGGAATTCTTTGCACTTGACATATTGTTTAAGTGCCACAGGGAAGAAAAACATTATAAATTGTTGCATGTTATGTTGTAGAAACCATCTTTTCCCAAGGCAGTAAAATTACACTCGCTCAAGCTTAATCAGGCTATCTCCTAGGGCTTGCACTAACAGAAAACCTTCCTGAGGCTAAGCAAATGTTCTAAAGAGACTAAATATGTGCTGCAGTGATGGTTGTAGACAGTCAGTGTGAACAAGTCCAGCTACCTGGAGCTTGGAGCTCAAGGACACCCCCCCTCCGAGGGGTGCCCACTTCAGAGGACAAAGAAAACAGATCAATCAAACAAAAGCAACCCTCAACACAGTCAGGCAGGGGCAAGAAAGATTGGGAATTACATGTCTTAAAAGGTCTCCAGCTGCTCCACTCATGCTGGCCTTAAAGCAGGTCTCCTCCAAGTGAAGATGTTAATTTTTCGTGGCCAGGCTTTAAACCAAGTGCTGGAGAGCTCAGCCTAAGCTGTGACTTATGGCTGCTTTATGTCATTGCCAAAGGGCTGTCACCAAGCCCACAGGTGCCAGGACAAACTGTTGTACAAGCCCATAGGAAGGAAGACTTTGTGGTGAAGAGGAAGCACAGGTGCTGAGTGGCAGTGATGTTGAGGGAAAATGGAAGGCACCCCATCCATTTATCACTCAGGATATAAGACAATAAATTCCCTAAGGGAATTTTATTTTATATCACCAGGACTTTATCAGCTTTTTCTTTTAGATAATCTCTTAGTCCCTGCCCAGTGATAGTATACATAACACCATTCACCTAATTCTGGCTAGGACTTAGCTTTTTCCACAAAAAATGGGCTTGGGAGGCACTGTACATGGAGCAGAGCTACCAGTAGTGTCTTCTGAAGAGGTAAACTGACCTAAAACCGCAACAACTGCTGCAGTAGTGACCAGCCATTCAGCTGGCTGCCTTCCAGAGAGGATTTACAGCCCTTGACTATGCCAACATTGGAGGTTAAGAGGCAGAAACCTGAGCTAGCCAAAAGGAAATGCTTAAAGGAAGGGTGTAATATAACCTAACCCTGTCACACTCATCCTCGGCTTGGACGTTTTCCTGCAAACTGCTGGAGCTGGACTTGCAGCCCAAGCCCCTCCTGACTGCTGTCTGGCCAGGAGTGTGTGCCCCTCTCCCAGACACACTGCTTGCTGTGCACTGGGGGTCTTACCTCCTCTTTCCAAACCATTGCCAAGTAACTCATGCGTTCAGCTCTCACCTCCTTTGCATTTCTTCTGCACCTACTGCTCACACTTGCTGCTTTGTTCTCCCCTCCTTGGCAGCACTCTGGGGATGCACTTTTGGGGGAAGCTGCTCTGTGCTTGGGGCACTACCTCAGAGGACTCATGACCCGCGTCAGGGCAGGGACACTCTTGCAGCTGGCGAACAGATGAAAAAAATAGGAAGGAACTAGTAGTTGAAAGAAACCTTTATGCATAGATCTACAATCCAGCAGTGCCTATCACCTCACCACAGGACCTGGAAGGGGCTGGGTGTGAGGGCTGGCAGGAACAAAGGAATCTGAGGCTTGGGAGGTGTCTAGCTTAAGCTTAGTTAGGAGAATGGGGAGGAAAGGTGTTTTCTGTTTGTTTAGTCATCTTCATTTCCTCAAAATCCAAATTGGTAATAAAAATTTATGTTAATATGCCAAAAATAAAAATAATTTCCAAAGTCAAGGCTGTTTTGCCAGTGTCATATTGAAAACTGCCCTTGGAATTCAGATAGAGTAAAAAGCAGCTACAAGCCCCTAATGTGACTCAATTCCTCCAAAAAACCTTTTACCCCTTTTACCTACTTCTCTTCTCCTTTCAGTTTTTGAGTCCGTAATGTTCCTTTTGAAACATATAGTTCACTTTCTTTGATACTGCATGCTTCCTCAATCTTAACAGCTTGAAGCACATAGTTTGGAGTCAGCTCAGCCTACATATACTCAGTGACTGCAGTAGCAGGTCATTTCCTTCTCTTTTTTTTAAGGAAGAATCTGTCCAGCTGTAGGACAGATCAAACCCCATCACTTCCAATGGACACCTTTGCAAGTTAAAGCTTGTTCCTTTCTACATGGTCGCTCCTCCAGCACCTCACCTGTAGCAGAGTGCTGGAGGTACAGCCCACCTCACCAGCCAGGGAGGTTTTCCCGTGTGTACTAAGAAATTAAGCAGCAATGCTTCATTTTATGCAGAAAATGGGGGAATAGTTGTGCAAACCAGTTATACATATGGAAACTATCATACCCAAAACTTGGCTAGATTCACTGGAATTCCAAAAGTCTTGTCACCTCTCCAAGGACTATTTTCCTATACTATTTCAGTCTTTACTTGCTCCCACCCATTTTGACACCAAAGCTGTTCAAAACAATCTATCACTTTCTTCTTTTTTCCTTCAGATGACAGGAGATTTTCTCTGCCTACAAGAATAGCTGCTCTTTGTTAACTACAGATCCAAACAAAATTAATCTGGGGTAGAAACCTGGTCTGGAAAGCTTAAGCTCAGAGGCCCAAATTTTCATTGGGTAATTATCATCTGAAAATAGAGCTGTTAAACAGGAACAAACATACATCCAATTAAGAATGAGCAGAAGAAGCACTGTGTTCCAGAATGAGCACAGATACCTATCCCAGTGGAGAACTGGGGTGAAGAAGAGTGAATAGTGAATAGTGAATAGTGCCACCTCATTGTGAGTCCAAGCCTGGGAAAGGGCTGTGCCAGCAACAGCCCTGGCTGTCCTCAGTTGGTGAACCTTAAGTACTTTTATTGCCTTTCATTTCTATTGTTGAACCACTCCTCCCTTCTCAGCATACTTAGCATATCTGAAGCAGAAAGTATTTTTTTTTCCTCTATACAGACAGAGCACTCTATGATGGGGATACTGAGATGCGAGCCCTCAAAGGTATTTTGGTTCCTAAATTCAAGGATATCCAACAACTCATACACATGTGAAGGTGTGGGATTAACCAAAGACTGTGTACCTGCTGCATGGCCTCAAATCACAATGGGTTTCCTGAGCTCTGGGCTTGTGTTTTGACACCTAGAGATGTTTTGTTCTGTTACAAATGTTCCTGAGTTCAGAATACTTTCTTGTTCAATAAGGGAGTGGGACCAGTGCACACATGACACAGACAGATAGGCACAAGGAACTCCTCCACTGCAGGTTTCTGTCTTTGACACTTTGACTATGACTCTGCATCAACTGCTCATGCAACATCTCTTTGCCTGGGAAACAGGGGAAGCACACAAACAAACACCCTGCCTTTACCCTTGCTGGTGGTGTGTTGTTGTTCTTGCCAGACCATAACCTCACATCAAATAAAATTTGGCATTCACTCCTGAACCCATCTTCTTTTTCCTGGTGAGTCCCAAGAGCAGGGGAAAGTGCTGTACTTCATGGAAAGCAGTTTTATGAAAGTCTCCAGCACCCACAGTTAGATCCAATGGCAGCAGACTTTCAGAGAATTAGTTCAGGTGTTTTGGAGCTGAACCCTTTCTAGATGTTGAAACACCACAGATTTATTCGTAAAACTGGTTTCTGAGAATCATACCTTCAACCTCCAAAGAGCAAAAATGTCTCTTTTGTTAGAGGATTTAACTACTGCTTAGATTCATTAGCAAAGGTAATTTTGGCCTAATTAGTCTTCTAATTTCTGTGTTATCCCTTGTAGGAATATGGCCTCAGAAATTAGTAAAATGACTTATAATATATGCTAATCACCATAATCTGATTTGCCTTTAATTGTACATGTAATGGGGAAACTAATTGGAAGATAAAGGGTATTTGGAAGGGCCAAAACATCAGGAAGAGAATAGAATAGTATCATTAAGCAACCAAAAAAAAATGCTTTTGAGTTTGTGGAAGACTATTTGTTTCCTATAGCACAAATATCAGATTGCTTTGCTTATTTTAGAGCTCCTTATGATTCATAAATCTAATGGCAACTGAGGTTTTGGTTTTACAAAATCTGGCTGGCCTCAAGTGGAACATCTAATACAAGGATAAAAACATGGAAAACTTATTTGCAGAATAGAGGGCAAAGCATAAATAAGCTTACCATTTATATCAGTGGTTTCTAAATGAAATTTTCTTAGTTCAAGAATTTCTTGCTTGCAGAAACCATCACTGAAGTTTCCTCTGTGTTTAAAAACCAGATTGAGCTGGTGGATCTTTTACCAACTTTTACCAGCTTTGCAGTGTGTTTTTCTCCATTTCCATGGATTTAAAGGACAATAACAGTAAAAACAGCAATTTCCTTGGCATTTATTATTTTTGTTCCTGAAAAGTACATTTGGTATGAGGTACTGTCAAATTCTGTCCATGCTTTAAATGTGGCAGTGTAATGTGACTTTACAAAGCACAGCAAAAAGAGGGGAAAATAAATTATAGCTGTTCTATAAAGTAACTTTCTGATAACCTTCTGGGTAAAATTAAAAAATATCCTATTACACAAAATGACAGAAATCAGCAAAAATTAAGATACTAGAGCTATCCATGTCCTTTTGCATAAATATTTGAAAGGATAAGCATTTTGTAACCTTAGTGCTTTCTGACAATAGGAGAATTGAGGTGCAGATTTGTAATTTGTCCTGATGAAAACCAGTTTTTTGTTTAATTGTGGGTGTTATTACGGCGTATTGTTTGGCTCTTTTCTCCATGTTGCTAGACTAAAGCTGACAAATTGGACTTTGACTATTCCACTTCAATAAATATGTCAGTGTCCATTGTCTTTTGTAGCAGAACCTACTCAGAGGCTGAGATGTGAATGGGGGAAGCTGATGCACATGCTCTGACCCTGTCAGCCCTTTGCCAGGGCTTGTCTCACAGTTCTACCTGTGCATCTTTACTTTGTGCCTGCCCCAGAATTGCAGCTATAATGGATTTTCTAATGAAAAAGAACAGCTGCAAACATTTGCAATGGTTTTCAAGCGTTCAATCCTTATCTTTGCTGATCCCATGGGTAAGATACACACCTTTGATCAGGTCTGTGGAAAGCATTCACACCAGATTTTCAGGTATTTTTTCCTCTATACAGACAGAGCACTCTATGATGGGGATAGAAGGAAGCTTGAGTTATCATTTAATTGAATGTTCACGTGCAGTTAAATCCAGCACATCCTTTTGGGCAAAAGCTTCCAGAAACCAAAGAGACACCCTGGCTCTTCAGCTCTATCCCACAAACCGGACTCTGTAACCTAATGCAGAGGGAAAACTGCTGTCCCCAGGAAAAACACAGTCTCCTCTCTTTCAACAGCCTGCTGCTCTACCTGGTCACATTCTCATCCACAAAAAAATTAGACCAGCATGTCCCAGCAATGTCAGTGCTTTGCTGGGGTACAAGCCATTTTCTTTCATGCAAAAGTTCTCAAGGAGGCTTCATTAAATGACAAGCTGCATGTCATTTTTCAGGAAAAAATATGTCACCATCTACAATTGTTCTACATTTTAAATCAGAGTACATTTAAACTGTAAGAGACTCAGGCAAAATTTCTCTTTGGTACCTTCAGACCAACAAATAGTGGGAAAGGGTGGTGGCCGCACCAAAGTCATGGGTTGGAGAAGACACCTTAAAGCAGGACAACAAACAGACAATAAGCTACATGCTTAGCAAGTAAAAAGAATGTCACCTGCACTGACCCTTAGTATTTAAACAGAAAACTGTGATAGCTGATATTTTTGTTCTGAAATAAAAAGTCTTGTGCTGAAGGTCTTTCTAGATCTTTAGAATGATTGCATTTCTTTCCGTGGCTTTATGTTAGCAAAGAATTTGAACTAATGATTATCGTGCACATCTCCCAGTTTAGTCAATATCAGGACCTCCCCTAATTTAGGCAACTTCAAAATATCAACAACTGTATTTTTTAATGACTTGTGTCATTAAAACAGCCACTGGCAGCTGGGATCACAGCACAGCTAGGATTGTCTGCTAATCTTCTTAAGAGAACTAACCACACAGCAGGACATGCCTTAAAGCTTGTTTGTAATTTTTTAATAAGGTTTATTAAATAGGGAATTGGGGAATCAGAACACGTTCATACATTTTTTACTTCCTCTATCAATAGGACAAAACCGGGCCAGCTACACAGAAGAAATAAAACATGAGTCAGTTAAAATATTAATTTAAAATAACATTCTGCACAGACATAGATCTTTCATGATGACAAAATATTCAAATGTTCCATTTGTCTGAGAAATTGCAATATTTGCTGAATAATTTGAACAATTAATTTTCCCATGAGGTATTACAAACTGTTTCAACCATCCATCGGTCTTGTTTGGCTGGTAACTTAAGTCCTCTGGTATGGATTACTGCTGTTGAAAGTTTAAATGACAGCATATCCAAGCAGATCCAGCCTGTACCTTGTCTAATGCTCACTACAACAAAAGAGCATCACTAGAACTGGGAAGCCTTCAGCAGAGCCTCACAAATAGCTGGCAATTTTCTGAACATTTACAGCCATCAAACAATATCAGCAGCACTAGCCAAGCATGAAGGGGTTTGGGGTTTTTTCTCAACAAGCATTTAGCATGCCCTCACACAGCACTGCAGACAGTGCCACAAGCCATCCCTGAGGGGTTCACTGTGCCATCAAATGCCATCACTGCTCCTGACCTTGTTCCTTTCAAGGAAATATTGACTGTATCTTTACGTGGGAAGAAGCCTGTGAAGATGCAATCAGTCTACAAATGAAGTCACAGGCTAGAAGGCAACTTCGGTACTTTTTAAAGAAGAGGCAAATGGGAAAGGTCATCACCATCCCTGCGGGCTTCATTTGACCTTCATCTAATGTTTTTCCATGGGTGTATAACTGAGCGAACCCAAATGTGGCCACACACCATAAATTATGAACACATGCCTAGAAAAGATGCAGTGCAGAGGAGAACGGTATGAACAAATCTGGATGACATTTAACATACAAGTTAATAGTCATATTGTTCTTGGGTTTTACTGAAAATTACCAGGCGGCTTCTGGAAAATATGTGCTGTTGGGAATCTGTTCGGAGTTTTTATCAAAGCTTCTTTGCAATTAGTGGCAAATTACTGTTCATTCCTCTGGAATTCCTTGAAAAAAGATCACCCGGATTTCAGCCTTTTACTTATTCATAGCTTTGCAATCTGCAGCTCTATAGAAAATGTGTTTTCATAACAGATATAATAGCAAGTATTTGTGCAGCAAGCAGCAGTGATTAAGTGTTAGAGCAATTCAATAGCATTTTCACAGTCAAGGGACTTGCCAGCTTTAGTCTTTGCAGCTCCCAGTGAGGTGAGTGTGTGATTAGTTTATCTCAGTCATAGGAGTGGTTAATCTCTCCATCCCAAGGCCGGTGGGTCACACCCCATCCAGCAGCTCGCTCTGGCGTCACGGAGGGAGTTTCAGCTGGATTTAGGTGCTGTTCAAATAGGCTGCTCTTTTCTCCTTCAAGTACTTCACAGCCCTGTGTGTTAATTATTAACACTTCTGGCCAGATTGAAGGCATATATATATATATATGGGAGTTGCTCACCTAAAGCTGGGGTGCTGGAGCTGATCCAATAGCCAATTAAGAAGCCCATTGCCCTTGTCCTCCCAGTGCTTGCAAAAGTTGCACTGTTAACCTGACAGCTTCTGGGTTGCTTCTCCATCACCTCAGAAAGGGGAAATATTTGATTCTCTAAGACCAGTTTCTCCCATGTGGTTACCCTAAGTTCTGTGTGGGTCTGGTGCAGCCTGGCCAAGCTACAGAGAGTGAAGATCCTTCCTGGAGATGTGGGGCAGCCAGCTGCTGCTCTGCTCAACCTTTACTCCTTTCTTCCCACCACCATTGCTATCCAGGGTAGCAGGCAAAGGTGTGGAGGAAGGAAAGCAGAGATACCTGGCCAGCCTTTCTACCTAAGGGAACGTTTCCATCCCAGCATCATCCATGGGTTGTGCCACTCCATTCTTTCTAAGGGGACACTGCAAAATCACTTCAGTGCAAGAGAAAATTGAAATTAAATGCTCCTCTATTGAGGAGCCACACAAAATCTTGATGTAGCAACATTAACTTCGTCTACAAGCATGGTGGTGAGGGCCACTAGGGCACACTAATAGAAAAATAGATTATTATTAGCTACACCACTGAGAAAAACCTGGCATTAAAAGTACTCTAAATATCTGAATTTTTCTTCTTTTTTTTCAAAGACATGAGGTATGAGGCAAAGAAAATTAACCATGAGGGAAATAGTTGGAGCAGTGTTACTACTTTCATGGTTATTCCTAGTAGCATAATTGCCAATAGCATGAACAATGGGAGAGCATTGTTAACTTAAACTGCAAAATATTTTCCAGCAGTTTATGGAGTAAAAAGGCAGCCAGAATGAAGGCATGCAAGGATTTTAAAGGCAAAGATGCAACTAACAGTTCTGCTAGAAACTTACTGTTTCTTTTTTTCTCAAACAAAAAATGTTACTAATTTGATTAATTAGGAATCATCAGAAATAAAAAAATGCAGCATGAAAATCTTGATTAGCAATCATTGCTACCCAAAGTTAATGACTGCTAATGATTAATTAACAATTGCTCAAATGAGTTCCTGCAGCAGTTGGATGAAATTATATAGGAAATTACTGTGCCATGGTACACTAGACAAATGATTCCCCTAGTGTGTATTTATAGAAGTAAATTGCACAAAGCAAGCAGCAGAACAATTATCAAAACTAATCAGTCCTGGAACTTAGGATGTTGTTTATCTTTTATCTGGGGCTGTGAAACAGTCAGATAACAACCATGAAAACCATATCACCCGTGGCAAGACTTAGCATCTGGTGATGGATACTCACCTATTGCATTGCTACAACAACATATGCATTTCGTGGTCCTTTAACCTTCCAGTTTTGAAGGAAATTTAAAAATTTTGTGGAGACTGTTTTCTTCAGGGATCAGGCTCAGGAACTGCAATGATGGCTTTCTTTTAAAGGGCTTTATCCAGCAGAGAAATGCCATCTTGCAATTTTATATACATATTCATTTCATACTGTGTGACCATAGGTTTCAAGGAACACTGCAGTTCTATTTGCACTCATCTCACTGCAGGATCACATCTTGGTCACTTATTTTATTGAGCTGTGCTTGCAACAAAGTGAGTCTGGAAACTGTTTTATATTACATTGAAAAAAAGAGGAGGAAGGGGTAAAGAGGAAAAATAATACAGTCATCAGAAAATTATTTGAGGCAGTAATAAAACATTGATAAGCTAATGAAAAAGAGAGACAAACCTACAAAATGTGTCACATGGTAGCATTTTGTTTAATAAGAGAATTTATTTTTATGTTAATGGATGATTCACATGGAAAAATATGTCCTAAGTATTCATCATCTGTGGGAGAGTACTGTTACAACATGCATAATGTGGTTTCAGAGAGAACAGTTTGGCTTTGTAATAAAGATGTGGGTTTCAGTGGTTAGAAATGTCTATACTACTTTAAAAATCTGTCAAAGTTACAAAAATTAAACTTTTGTTAATGGAAAAATGTACCAGAATTATTCCCAAGCTGTTATTACAACTTAGTCTTGTCATGCAGAGAAATCTGCAGTTAGTTATCCATGCTACTGGATCATTAGATAGTCTCCTTGAAAGATACAATCCCATCCATTTTATAACATTATAGCAACACAGCTATGGTTAATCATCTTCCCTTTCACAATATGAGAGAGTCATAACACTGCAGTGGGGAAAAAACTCCACATCCTAAAACTTTCATTGCTCCTTCTGGGCTATTAAATCCTTACCTACATCTGCTGTTGTACTTAGTTCTCCTTACTTCCTGCATTCATTTGTTCAACATGGAAATCTACTGGCAAATAAGCTTCTTAGTCAGTTTTCCAAAAGCAGAAGATTGTTTCATGGATACAAAGTGAGGCCCAAGTTCATTGCCTCATCCAAAACCAGTTCTGTCAATGACTGCACTTGATGGGAACTCTTGGAGCAGTGTTTATTCACCACAGTGTGTTTGTACACAGTACATGGGGGAATATATGTATGGTCCTGGGCATAAATCAGCATATTCATGTGATATAACCCCCAGTGCCTTCAGCTGAGGTGACATGCTGAAATGGGTACCAGAGACACAAGTAGGATGCAGCTTCTGCATTATTTCAGAACAGAATCCAGGTGATTACAGAATTGAAAATAAATGTATGAATTCTTTTTTAAATAGCCTATTCTGAGGGAAAAATACTATAAAAGCTTGACATTTATCACTTTGACTGCTCATTAATCCAAAACATTGCAAATAGAGTGATTTTCTATAGCAGAAGTACATTTACTGCTTGTACAGCATAACCTGGGCCAATCTGAATTTTCATTCCTAATTATACTACTATCTGGAAACAGATAATGTCTGAATTTTTCAATTAAACCCAGTAACAAGGACTTAGAGAAATTGATGGATATATTTGAAACAAAGAGGTGAGCTGGGAAAAGGAAAAAAGAGAGAAGTAGTCTGTTACTGCAAAACAGCCATTATCAGGTCCATGCATTTCAGGCTGCCAGAGCCCAGTACAGGAGCAAATAACTCGTTTAATTCATTAAGAAAACAAACAAAGATGAAGCATCATTTCTGCTCTTTGATCCTAACTTCCTGAGCAGCGTGCTGGTTTTGGCTGGGGTAGAGTTAATTTTCTTCTCAGTGGCTGGTACAGGGCTGTGTTCTGGATTTGTGCTGAACATAGGGTTGATAATATAGAGATGTTTTTGTTATTGCTGGGCAGGGCTTATGCAGAGCCAAGGCCTTTTCTGCTTTTCATACTGCCACACTGATGAGGGGACTGGGGGTGCCTGGGAGGTTGGGACACAGCCAGAACATGTCACCAAACTGACCAAAGGGTGTTCCAGACCATCTGACATCATGCTCAGTGTATGAAGTGGGGGGAAGAAGGAGGAAAGGGGCTTAGAGTGATGGTGTGTATCATCCCAAGTCACTGTTATACCTGATGGGGCTCTCCTGGAGATGGCTGAACACCTGCCTGCCCATGGCAAGTGATGAGTGCATTCCTTGTTGTGCTTTGCTTTTGTGCACAGCTTCTGCTTTCCCTAATAAACTGTCTTTATCTTAACCCATAGGTTTTCTGGCTTTTACCCTTCCAGTTCTCTCCCTAATCCTGCTGGCTGGGGTAATTGTGATTAAAATGTCCATATACCTCTCTTCTCATCTAAAAAATCTAATACATTTAATTTCCTCAGATGAGATATGATGCTAGGAAATCTTCAAGTAGGAGAATGCACCCACTGCCAGGTACTGAAGGATAGCAACTATAGTTCTTCAATGTTACTTTCCTGATAAAAGATATTAGGAGTACACAGTTGCAATTTTGCACAAATTTTGACCCAGGCTGTAGCTTTGTTCAATAAACATCACTGACCAGACCATAAAATAATTATCTAGCCAAAGAGGTAACCCATTAAATATGTATTTTTAGTAAGCAATAGTCAGGAAAAAAAAAATCATACTGAAAACTCCTGAGCACTAGAAGCCATGCTAAAGGAGAAAAATGAACCCTTTAGTAATGTTTATATTAGTGACTTGTATCAACGATCCTGATGCAAACTGAAGTAATATGTCAGTGGCCAACTCTAATACATGCTGTATAGAATTTGGAAAGATCAATATTTTGACACCTTTCTTTTGGCTAAACTCAAATTAAGACCCAAATCCTATGCATTACAAAATGTTCCCATACCCTATGTGAGTGCTCCCATGTTCCCCTGTTTCCAGTAATTCAAAGCCTCCTTTCTGGTGGCTATTTGTGCAGACCTACTTAAAATAAAAGAAAAATGGGTTCCAGTTTCCTGTCAGGTATCATTATAGGCCTGGGGAAATTCAAGCCAGGTAGAAAACTTTTCTTCTGCTGACAGGAGAAATCCCAGTTCCACAAAATTAAGCTGCACACAAGTCCCCAAACATGGGACAGCTGCACCAGGTCTGGCAAGTGACCAGAATGCACAAACTGAACATTGTCTCTAATGATGAAGCTCAAGGAAATTGAATAAGGCCTTAATTGGACCCTTTGAAAATGCCAAAGAATTGAGCAAAGCTGATGACCCGACGATGACCATGGAAACAAGCCACTATAGCCACTCAGCCAAAACCAAGCAAAGAGATGAGCTGGCCAAAACACTGAATAAAAAGCAGCTGAATCTTCTTGTACTTAAAATGTTCTTCTGTGTTAAAATCCACTCTAGCTATAAACCAAGAGATCTGCCTTCCTGTCCAACCTCTCACCCGGCTTTTGCCCTTCAAATTGTTTTTTAAAGCATATTCTTTACTTGTAATTTTACAGTTCCCTCCCTCACTGTAAGACATCAAATGCTCTTACTCTGTATATACCTCACCTCATACAGACAAACTGTTAACAGCCTGCTTGAGTGAATGGTAGCATGAAGATTTCAGGGTGTGGTCAGCAATAGCACACTGGCACCTCTCAAGCCCTGGTCAACGCTGCTCACCAGCCTGCCCCCATCAGCTAAGGGCTGCTCTCTTTGCATGGCCTCCTTTCTTTCCATCCAACATTCCCTGTCCTGCCACTCCACAGGAACTACAAGCAAACCGAAGGACATCTCTGAGATTTCAAAGCCTTGATTCCAGAATAAAGGGATTATATATAAGGATGCTGGGGCATGTCCTTCCTCTCAGGGCCCCCAAAAGGTGGGGGTACAGCCAGAAGCCCAGCTCTCAGGAAAACAGGGATGTTGGGAGTACTGCATATACCTGTGACACAGCACTGTCCACATCAGCTCCTTCAGCCAAGTTTCAGAAGATCCAGATGCCTAAGCCTCAAGTAACCACTAAAAGACTACAAAGTACAGCTCTACATTTTAAGCAACACTGCAAGCTGACATTTAGCCTTCTAAATTGTACAGATTGGGCACATGTTGGATAAAAATTAACCAAGTGTTGAAACATATTTTCATCCCTCTAAAAATCATTTAAACTTTTGTTATCAGAGCACCTGCAGCACAGGGCATCAGTGACACTCACCTGCTGCTTTCCTGAGGCCTGAACTGAGATCCACAGGCTGCTGGAATGACATTTCCAAATAAATGCTGTCAAACCATCATAAATATTTCCAATACTGGCTCTCTGTGTTCAGGCTTTTCAAACACATGCTAATGCAAGCCAGAATTGTACCCAGCAAAGCTCCCTTGATACTTAAGGTAAATTTTTGGGTTTACATTTGCTGAACTGGGCCTTTTGCAGTGTAAGTTGGAAGTCATAATGCATGAGGAGCTGTCTCCTGGAAAACTGGATTCCTGGAGATATTTTCATTGATTGGCATTTTAATAAGTGCCTTGAGAAAAAAAGGAAGTGCTTCAGTTCAAAAGGCTGAGAAGGGAAAGATATTTTATGAGCCTCAAATGAAAAAATGCTTCAAGTATAGCACCTCTGTTGAACTCTCTAGAAATCATGCTGTGGCAGGACAGTACAGAAAGACAGCACAGTGCCATTTCTATGCTATACATCCAAAGGGGGGGTCATGTCTTCTGCTAAGAACCAAAGCCTGAAACCCCCACTCAGCTCCAAGACCTGAGCCATAGCATGGCAACACCAGCCCCTTCATCCCATGGACTACAATGCCTCAGCAAGCACAGTGAAATCAGCTCCTGTGAGTCACAGCTCTGTTCTGCAAAGCAGCAATGGGGAGCCTTACCTGAGATTCATTCAAGCTGATGGGAACTTAAGTATGTCCTTTAGTGGGCATTTTAACAGAGAGCTTACTTACTTCATCCCTGACCAAACAAAAAGGCATTGTTGGGAACATCTGCAACAGAAATAGTGAAAGTACAGAGCCTGAATCTAGCTAACTGCTCTGGATTGTAAATCAGTAGAGCCCACTGACCTCCTGAGCTTCGCAAAAAGTCTGTCTCAACCGTGTAACAACAGGACGAAAGCCTCAGCTGGGACCAAGCCCACAGACCTGGGAGCAGTACAGATGCTCAGACCCCTATGGATGCTCTTACAGGACACAGCCCCTGAGTGATGAACTAAAGCAGCCCTAGGCATAAGGAACCAGGGTGGATAAGCCCTTATTCCAACAGCACGGGTCCCCTCTGCACCCTCAAGTGTCAGTCCCAATCCCACAGGGCAGCTTGGAGCCTGGCAAGGGGATGGCTTCCATCCCTTCTGCCTGGAGAGAGACCTAAATCTAGGTTTCCCAGGCTCTTGTTAACTGCTCTAATTGCAAGGTTGTTTCACACAATAGCACCACAAGCTGCCTTCAGGGAAGCTGGCAATGGTATTTCTGCGAGAACAATCCTGCCTGTGTACTAAGCACGACAATGGCTGCGGGGCAGGAGCATTGTGCTTAGGATCCCAGCTGGTCTCCGGTATCCTCCACACCCCGAGGTAACATCTGTGCCAGAGCTGGGGCAGCTCTGGGTCTGTGCAAACGTGCAGGTCCAACCATCTTAAAATCAGGAACTGAAGAAGTTTTGCCATCAGGTAAAAATCCCCACACTTTCACTACCCAAGCCCTCCACCGGATTTGACTCCAAGTTGTACACAATGAGGTAACATTTATATGTGGAAAAAAATTTGATTCAACTTCTCCAGGTAATCTTGTATAGTAGGAAAATCATATCTGACATCTAGTGAATCTCAGCAACAGTGACAGCTGCTGGTTTTAGACAAATGCTGGAGTGCTGACACTGCAATGTACAAGCACAGTATTGTACATTATCTGCTCGTGTCCCCCTCCCACCCACCTGAAATTGAGCCTTCTGGGAAGACATCCAAGAAAGAGAACACCTAATACTCAGGCCTCTTGTCTCCTTTGACAAAACCCCATAGACCAGAGTAGATTTAAGAGGAACAGAAAACCTTAGCAAAACAAAGAAAACCATTTTTAAGAGCTATACTGAGTGCCAGAAGGCTAAACAAAGACTTTATCTACTCCCAAAATAACAAATTGGTCTAGTGCCATGAGTAGTCTAGCAGTTCTAGAAAGCATATCACTTAATGCCAACAATAACAGACACCTTCGGTCAAATACGACCCCTTTAGAGAAATTTACCATATATGACTAATTCAGACAGACAGTGGTAAATCAAGTCTGTTCCTCATCTATACACGAAATTCTTTATAGTACAATGAAATTCTAACATTAGAGTGTATTGCATGATATATTTGTATATTAGTGGTATATTGCAAAATAATTTTATTTCATGTATAGTTATTTTTTCCCTGAAAAAACTGTTGAGCTAGGGAAAAAATACTCTAAAAATAAAATACTCTATAAATTCAACTGCAAACTTGCTACTAAGACAAACTAAAATAGCACTGAAATTTCACAGGAGTTATTTGAAAAGGTCAGGGCAATAGATGTGAGATGATTTAAACCATGCTGTCCTTCCAGTCCATGTGAAAATACTAAGTTGTCTATAGATATGTATACATGTGCACATGCGTCTGTGCATGTGTGTGCATTCCATACCAACTTGAGGGAAGCTCTAAGGCAAGGAGGAGTAAAATACATCAGATTAAGAATTTGGAGTGAAGGTGACAAAAAACCTGCCAGGCATAGAGGAAAAGAAAGGATTAAGCAACATGTTATATCCTGCATTTTCCATACAGCAAGAACAGGAGGGGCAAAAAGACAATGAAAGCAAAACGAATATCAGGAAATTCTTGTGTAAGTTAATGAACAGCCTCTAGAAACTACTTTCATACACATTACTAAGGTGATGTGCATGGAAAACACAAGGATTACATTCACACAGATTTGACTATCATACAAAGTTACAGTAGCTAAAATAAACAACTCTAAGAATCGTCGACTTCCCTCACTGAAGAAGGACTTTGTCTGGTTGTACTAGTCCAAAGCAGAAAGAGCAGTGTCTTGATAGCAGGCACGCTGTCAATGGTCTCCACTTGCAGGACCAGACAAATTGTTTCCTCATCTATACAAATTCATTTCAAACAAGGCCCCAGTGATGTGCTGACCCCCAAAAACATCCACAGGCAAGTGCAGGGTCTCCATCCTTAGTGGTGAAAGCTTCACTGAGCTGGCACAGACTTGAGCACGTACAATCAGATCCCAGCACAAGGAACAAAACATGGGGAAACAGGCTAAAAAATGTCTGGCTGTGTGCCATGCCAGCCTTGCACTTATTGCTGGGCTGTGAAACAATGGCCTCAGTGGGAAACAATGGAAGCAAGGAAAGAAATTGATAGAAATCTCCAACACCTCCAAGGTGTCCAGGTGCCCTACAGTAAATCTGCATGATCAAAAACTGATTTAATATCTAACCAGCCTGCCTGCCATCTCTCCAAACAAGAGCTGTGCCCCTGAACCACACCAGCTCTTAGAGAACATTTTCCTGAAATACCAAACTGGTAAGAGCAAGCCAGGTGGGCTGAGAGAGGAGGCAATATGCACATGAGGGGGCTTTTGCTGTGTGCCCTTAATTTGGGAAGTCCTCTGCTCACTCAAAACAGTTGATTACCAGCATTGGTTACCCCAAATTATCAGCAAGAGTCTCGTCCAACGGTTGAATGCCCACCTCTCAGCTGATTTCCATACTGGTTTTGCCACCACACTCCAAATTCACCACAGGCAATGGAATTGGTCCATTCCCATCTCTTATTATTAAAGACCATTGAAAGCATCAACTATCAGTAAAAATGTGCTAACCTGCAAAGCAATTCTATTTTACCTTACATCTTTTGCAAAAATAAAAATTCTCTTCTGTTTGGCATAAAATGTCTGTTTTTTAGGAGAGCTAATTACTTTTGATTTCTGTTAACCCTCTTGCTGGGAACATAATGCCTAATTGAAAACAGTATCTGGTTGCCTGACAACAATTACATGTAAATAAATCAAAACAAATTTTAGCTGTGAATTTCAGCCCCATGTAATTACTCTTAGAACATTAAAAGCCAGGTTTGGAAGAATGCATACAATGCCAAGGGGCATTTACAAGGCCTGATTCACACCAAATCATCATGGGCTGGAAGCTAAAGACTTTTATTTCTCTTGTAAAGCAAACACAACAGTTAGGTTTTTGATTGAAAAATTACTAAGCTTTTAATGCTGCAATACCTGCTGAAATTTTTCAACATTTATTGCACTTTTACTCCACTGTTGTTTCTGCAGGATTTGGCCTGAGTTGTGCTGAGGATTGCTCTTGGACAAAGAGAAGCTGTGGCTCGCTGCAGGAACAAGACTGAAACCATGTATGGTGGAGGAGAGACAGACAGCAGGCTGCTTGCTAAATGACCAGCACCATAACAGTATTGCCTAACATTTCATCTTCAGACTAGATTGTTGACCTTTAATTAGTGACCTTTAATTATAGTTGCAACCAGCTGTGATAGGGATATGGCTCTAAAACTTCCTGCTCCTGCTCAATGATCACAATGTTTGCTGCCATCCTCACTTGACAGGAGTAAGATGGCCAAGGAAAAGGAATGAAAAACCATCCAAAACTTACTGAAATCCATAGGCTTCTTTTAGCTACCATGGTGGGAGGAGGGGGAGAGGGTTGGAACTAAGTGAACTTTTAAGTTCCTTTCCAATCCAAACCATTCCATGATTCTATGATTAGTGGGTTCTTGATTTGGCCTCAGCCTTGGCTAGACAAGGGGAGTGCCTACTCTTAGGAGGGTTTTGTAGCCCAGCAACAGGCGGCAGCCAGAGCTGCTCTACCATGGCCTGTACCAGCTCCTGGGAGAGAGAAATGCCAGAAACCTTCTGCTGTTCCTCCCACTCCAAACCATGCCACTGAGGCTGCTATGTGCACACAAAGCATAGTATTAAACTGCAGGGTAAAACATGGTAACTTATGGGTTTTCAATTGAGAGCAGAAATGTCTAGGTGATTTACATGGGACTGGTGGGTGTGTACTTGTGCTGAACAAACAACAGAGAAGAAATAATAATGTGTATAGCCTAGAATCAAAAACCCACAGATATCAGTATCATAGGATCATAGATTAGTTTCAGTTGGAATGGACCTTTAAAGGCCATCTAGTCCAACACCCCCTGCAATGAGTAGTGACATCTTTTGCTAGACCAGGTTGCCCAAAGCCCCAGACAACATGACCTTGAACACTTTCGCGAATGAGGCATCCACAACTTCTCCTGCAACCTGTTGCAGTGCCTCACCATCCTCACAGTAAAGAATTTCTTCCTAATACATAAACTAAACCTCTTTCAGTTTGAAGCCATTCCCCTTGCCCTAGCACTACATGCCCTTTTAAAAAGTCCCTCTCCAGCTTTCTTGTCAGCCGCCTTTAGGCACTGGAAAGTACTATAAGGTGTCCCTGGAGTCTTCTCTTCTCTAGGCTGAACAACCACAACTCTCAGCCTGCCTTCATACAAGAGGTGTTCCAGACCTCTGATCATTGTTCTGGCTTTCCCTGCACCCATTCCAACAGGTCCACATCTGTATCCAGATAGATAGATAGATAGATAGATAGATAGATAGATAGAGATATATACATTTCTGACTTAAAATTCAGTCTCTGACGAAATGGGCAAATTATTTTCAGTTATGAAAACAAGCCTTCTGGTGGTAAGAAAAGATCACCCTTAAATCTTTAAATTCCAGTTAATGTGTTGTTTATTAAAACTTTTGAAGATCTGGACTGCTGCAGGAAAAGAATCTGAGCACAAAAAAATAAAATCAAAGATAAATCTACTGTACAAGCAGTAACATAACTTGCAAGGAATACAGAAAATACGTTTGCCTGCATCTCATAGCCAGTTTGAAGCTAACAAACTTCTGAATTTTAAATTTTTTGACCTAATACTAAAACTTGTCTCATGCTTATGAGTGTCTCCCTAGGTCAGTCTCCAGTCTCAAACAGCTTTAAATGCTGGTTCTTTGTCCTCCTCCAGAATCTTTTCCACTAGGATCTTGCATATTATCTTCCTACTTATCTCTGTTCCAGTTTCCCTTAGTAGCACTCATCTTGTTTCCCATATTTACACATTTACCCTGTTTACTCTCTTTGCCTCCTATGCTCACTCCGAGCTTGACACTTTCTCTTCTGCCTGTCACAGTGTCCCCACTTATGCCTACAAAACAACCTCCAGAACATTCCTTTTTAAAATCCCTTTTTAATCCCTTTAGATAATAAATCTCAACTACCTCCCCTTCAATCTCTGTTGGTACATCTCCTCTTGGGGTTGGGTTAAGCAGGCTGTCTTCCCAGTGTCCCTACAATCTCTTTTATGGTGTAATGTGTCTTTTAATTAAGTGTATGGAAGAATATAGACTTCAAGGAAGACCAGAAATTACTCTGTGGTAGACAATGGCAATTTGCTTATTTTTAAAGTTTGTGCAGATAGTTACTCATCTGTGCTAGAAAAGAAAACAGTTCACCGTGGCCTAACATCTAGGAAGATAAACTGACTTCAAACACAAAGCAGAGTCAATAAGAAACACAACAGCCTCATTTCATTGCCTTGCTTAATGAAGTGTAAAAAACAAACTGACAGCACAACAAAGAGAAAAGAATAATTGATTTCAAAATGTATTCCTAAGGTGACATTTGTAATCCAATTAAGGAAAATATTGGAAATTGTTTGGGCTTTTTCTTTCCCATGGAATTTCACTGTTGTTGATGCTGGATCTTCTTTCCAAGTGATAAAATTTCTGTAGGAATCCTTTCAGCTCTTTCATTGCTTTTTTATGCCCACATTTCTCAGCAAAAGAGATCTGTACTTTACAGGCTCTGGTCTATCACAGCAGGACGGTGTGTGGCTGTCACAGACCATGCATTACATGACAGTGGTTGTCATAATTTGAACGCAGCGTTAACAATAATGACTAAGCCAAGCACTGAAAACTGACCATTGGCGCCGTGCAGACGAGGTTCTGACACCCCCAGCCTCCTAGAGCTGCTGTATTTGTGCCAAGAAAAAAGGGATCACTGCCAAGACTGTGTGATGTGCAAAAGCTGGCCAAAGTGCTCGTCCTAAGCACAGTTGTTTTCACTCTGTGTGTGTGGAGGGGGCCATAAATTGCTATCCAAAGAAACCACAGACAAACAGAGTGCCTTACAAGGATTTGCTCCTGATGATGCAGCATTGCCACTAGGTAGGATTTTTGCACTCGGTTTTAACTGGGGACTGCTGAGCAGCCTGATTGATGCTGTAGCCAATAAGAGGGGTAAAGCATGGGCAGGAATGGGAGCAGGAATGAGCACTGGGGCCAGGGGACATGGGCAGTTCCAGTGTCAGTGCTGGGTGATGGATATATCTGCTGATGGGGGAAAACAGATCCCAAATGAGCAGTTTCTGCTGGGCAGCTTGCATTGGGTGCTCACTGTGCACTACAATGGCTTTTATGTTAATACAATCACAAACATATCTCCAAGCACTCAGTCCTGACATCCTCTCCTTGCTGAAACCTTTGCATACAATCAGCATTTATATGGTACTATTATTACCCAGTTTTATTGGTTCAAATAATGATTTAATGATAGAGGTAATTAAAATACTCCAACCAGTGAGGATAACTACATTAATAGCCAGATTAACTGATTGAACTGATAAGGTATTCTTTCCTCCTCAGATGGCACTGAGGTAAGCAACTCAGCTTCAAAATGCAAATGTGAGGTTTTACTGTTGTGTCACACAATCACAATAATTTGGAGAGAGGGGGTATCTTTCCATTCCAGGAAGTTTTCCACCTTCCTTGGCAGATATTTGTCTTTTAAATCAAGACAGCCACAAAGCTGTTGCCATGGATCCTGCACACCAGGGATATGTCAGAGACAGAAATGGGTCCATCGAGAGCTTGATGGAAGCTCATTTTCATGGCAGGAGCTAATGCAGCCTCACCTGTAGCTGGTATCCACTGGAGAAAGGCATCACACAAATGCAGTGCTGCTGCTGGCTCACCACAGAGGCTCAGACTCACAAATGCTAGGCACCAAAGCAGGAGCTCTGCAGGCTGGGAATAGTTCTCAGGCACAGATCTCCCTTGGCAAGCTACCTGCAGCCAGAATACCCTTGCTTTTTTAGACAGCCTGCTTCAGGCGCTTAGTTTTCAGGCAAAGGGATCAGAGAGGGGCTATATCTTACAGCTGGCTCTTGTTGCTGCTGCCACATCCAGTCCTAGAACCACCACTAAGGTGGTGACCAATGCCACCTATTCCATTTCTGTGGCTGCTAATGAAGCACAATCCTAGTTCTGGAGAGTCCTGTCTTTCTCCCAGCAGGAGATTCAATGTGAGATGAGGTTTACCTACCCTTTCCTTTTCTACTGCTGGAGAAAAACAGGTTTCACAGCATGCTCATACACTCCCAAATGACATGTGCTTGTCACTGGCATTACAGTCAGTAAAAAGGAATCTGATGCTCATGTTTTGTTCAGATGAGAACGGAATCCCACCAAGCCCCTCTGCAGAGAGCCACGATAACTAAAGCACTGCTGACTGCAAGGAGACAGAAACTACCAGCCCCATCACACTCAATAGCTTATTCTCCTTCAGGAGGATAGTTTTCCTGCCAAATTTTTCACTTCCTTTCTCTACATCTGATGTTCCTAGCCTGCGAAAGGTAAAGCATCATTGCATCTTAGGATGCCGGGGGCAGGGACAGCTTTCGTAGCAATAGTTTGCAGCAAGCATCAGCACGTTGCTGGGTTTACTGCTGACCACCCCCTAGCTGTTTCTGTGGAGTCTGAAATGCTTTTCCTTTGATGTAAGGATGCTGGAAACTTCATGTAATGGCAACACAATGCAACCTGGAAACCGTCCGCCCTCTTCTTTCTCACAACACTTAGCAGGGAGCTCTGGCACAAGACTGCCAGTGGCTCTGAGGAAGGTTGCTCACAGGTGATGTAACGCCCTGGCATAACTTGCCTTTGCTTTCTCTTCTTATCGGGACAAGAAGCTGCATGCAGACGTGCTGACAAGGTACAGAAGGGTTTAGAGTCCTAAGAGTTACTGGGAAAGAGGACAATGGGGGGAAAAATAGATCGTATGGGCTCTTTTTTTTCAGCCCAACCAGTGCTTTTTGAAGTTATGTATTTGGAGAAACTATCTGCATTCAGCAGCCTGATGGAGCTGGGAAGCTTTCTGAAACCAGCAGAGTCAGAGTGTTTCACCCAGCTATCCCCTCTTTGCTTTATATCTAATATTACACACATTTCCCTGCCCTCCTCAAAATGAGTTGCAGTATTATTGGAACAAGATGTGTGGGTCTTCAAATTTTGTCCTCCTCTAATGATATCCTGTCAGTCAGCAACAGAACTTGTACATGGTTGAGATTACTGAGGCTCTTGCCAGCAGGTTTTTCCATGGCATAACTCAAGGGATAATTTGGCCTTGTGAGTGTACAGTGAAAAAATCGAGCTTTATTAAAGAAATTCATACTTTCAGCCTAGATTATTCCTCCTGCCAGGGAGGTGACATCATTACTAGTCCAGGTATTCATATTCTGCTGAGCTGGCATCTAAAACAGAGCTCATGTTTCCCCAGACTTTTCAGAAACCTCCGTTCAAACCCTTAGAACCTCAGTGTAGTAACTTCAATGTTTCACTGGGTTGTTACAGTGCTGTGAACTTGTAACTTCATCACTGGCAGCCTATACTGTGCTTTACCTCACTAAATGTATTTAGGATTAGATGCAAACTGTGTGTTTCATTTAGTTAAGTCTCACATCAGGCCGAAGCATTGCACGCAAGACCCTCAGAATGAATGGATCCATCTCCCTGGAGGGGGGGGGGGTCCAGAAACACACTGGCTCCCAAAAACTTTGCTGAACTGGAGAGGAATCTGAGAGCCTCTGGGTCAAAACCCACTGCTCAACCTCCTCAAAATCTCACCAGCACACACACTTGTAACAGTGGGTAACTCTGCAGCTGCCTCCATTTCTGCTTGGAGCCCCTAAAGCAAAAAAAAACAAAACCAAAACCAAACCAAACCAAACCAAAACAAAAAAACAACAACAACAACAAAAAAAACCCCCCCACAAACCAATAATGAAAAAATCAATAACCTTAGAAAGCACAATCTTCTTATACTGAGAATGTTTTCCATATCTAAATCACACCTCTGGTAAACTCTAGAATTGTCTGTTGTATTTTCATTAATTTGTGCAAACTTCACTAATTTATCCTTATCATATTTATAGAGAATAAATGTATAACACTCTTGAGATGCATGGATGCTTAGACAAGGAAATCAGCTAAACACATAGTTCCTTCTCTGATAGGAAAAATCACCAGCTGATATTGCACTTGAAAATTCCTTTTACTAGGAGCAGCTTTGGGGGATGGCCAGTGAGAAATTAATCAAGGTACCATGGGAAACACTGCACAGTGTCTGACCTCCCAGGCTGGTAAACAACAAACTCTTAACTAACTTAAGGTAGTTAGTCAGTAGTAACATTATTTGGATAAAACTAGTTCTGACAAAAAAGTGTCAGAATATGAATATATCCCCTGCAAAGTAAAATCAAGACTAATTAGAATAAACTTTCAGAAAATGTTAGCAAAGATTACCAGCAGAGCAGATTGACTCTGCCACAGGCACACATGGGGCCGTGTTTACAAGATCAAATGAGGATAAGATAATCCCAGGTAAGTGGAAGGTATTTAGTGGATGCAAAAGGCCTGAGTACCCTGATGTGTGCCAAGTCTTTTGAGAAGTAACTAGGTCAAACAAGCTTATGATTTACTCAGCTTTTCAAAACATGGGAAATAACTCTTGCATAAAATATGGCATGGCTAAAACCTTGAAAAATTTGTTCAGAGGTGATAAACGTTCTTCAGGTGAATTCTACACGTGAAGGGAGAACTAGTTTTGTATAGAGCCTGTGGGCTTTCCCATGGCTGAGGAAGCAGAGGAAACACACACACACACACACACACACACACCACCCCCCCACCCCTGAGCTGCCGAATCAGCAGGGGAAAGGAACAGGAGCTTTTAATACGTTTGAACACTGCTTTTCAGAAATAAACTGTCCTAATTATAATCTGCTGAGCTCAAAATGGCAAAAGCCAGACAAAAAGCTGGCAGACTGCAGGAGCCAGGCTGCCTACAGGGGCCTGCCACGGTGTTTAGGAGGGAATTTCTCCCCAGGCCAGTGAGTAGAGGCATAATCTGAAATTTTGGGTGAGTCAGAAAGAATAGTTTACAGCAGGTGTTAAGCAGGAACACAGGGAAGGATAGGATCAGGTCAGGAGGATGCCGAGGAAGGTGAAGGGGACAGTGGGGCTGCTTGGGCAATGGTAGGCATGTTCAGAGTGACAGGTTGAAGGAGTGCAGGACAGACAGGAGGAATGCAGCAGTGCTGGATTCAGGCTTTATCTTAAATAAATTCTGAACTATGATCTCAGGAAAGACACAGAGAAAAGGAGACCTGCAGAGGAGATAGAATAAGTATGCTTATAAATAAAGTAACTATGTATTTATAGATAAAAGTATACATATGCATAATTATATTTATAAAATTTATTGATAAAAATAGTCCATGTCAATAAAAATAAAGTATGTGGTAAAGGTTTTCATTCTTTCATCTGTTTTCCTTCATTCCAAGGTATTATTCCCAAGTGTTGCAGTAATGTACCCCTCAATATTATTCTTATAGTACTGGACTTACTTGATATATTTATGTCTGACCCTCATAGTTACCCTATTTCTGACAAACTGACTAAGTACTAAACATGAGAAAATGAAATACTGAATGTCAGACTGTCTTCTAGCTCACTCAGCAGTGCCTCACCACTGAAGAGTGTTTTATTTCATACCAGCATGGCCCCTTAGTCACAGTGAGAATTTCCTTTCTTTGAGTACGGTCAGACCTTGCTAGGTCTGCAAAGCTTCTCTCTTCCCATTGGGATCTCTGCTGTTTATTTTTTATAGTCTGTAGGAAATGTTATCAAAAGACAAAATCTATTAGTTCTGGAGGCTACCCGAGGAGACATGGTAAGTAACATAGCACCATCACATGCAGTTCCAGCAGAGCTGGGAGCAGGACAGGTTGGACAAGAGAGCACAGGCATTTCTTGCAGCGAATGGAGTCAGCCTGCTCGGACTCATACAACTCTTACTTGTCCGACTTTGAGAGACCCTCTCCCTTCATGCAACCTCCACCTCGAGAAACAACAGTTGCTAACACTTCTGCTTCTCCTAGAGCTCACTTCCCTCAAAGCCTAGCATAAAGTTTTTGCTATGATGTCAAACTCTTGGTCTTGCTCACAGGGAACAACAACTTGTTCCACAGGAACAGAAACTGGCTTTCCTTATGGAGCAAGACTCTGAGATGCACATAAATCATGCACAGTCTGGTCATTCAAAATTCATTACAAATAAAAAAAAGAAAACTAAAAACTGGAAAGCAAAAAAAATCTCAGCAAGTTGCAGCTGCCAGCACGCAGGCTGCAGTATGTGGAAAGAACATTTTAAGGGGAGAGAATAGGTAACCTTCTCACTCTCTGACCTGGTGTGGAGGTCATTTTCATTCATCTCACAGTACAGGCAGTTTGGGCCCAGGCTGCATCTCACCCAGCTGTCTGTGCCAACAGCTCCGCGGGACCTGTTTCAGCGCAGCCAGCACACAGCCCATCTCCCCGCACAGTGCTTGTGCAGGGGGTCCCTAGGGGCTGCCTCTACACAGCTCGCTGGGCTTCATTCCTGCCGATCTGTCTCTGGTGCGTGTGAAAAGGTCGTTCCCGTGCTGCCTGGCATTCCTGTGGGCAACGAGGTGATTTGGTATTGGATTAATAACGAGCAGAGGATAAACCCACATCTCCTGCTAGACACAGGGAGCCCTGTGCATAATCCTGAAACCGACAGAGCCAGTGTGCAACGGCCCTGGGAAACTGGGAGACGGGGACACTTAAAAAAAGCAGCGGAAGCCTCGGGCGATTTTCTCCAACACGCTGTAGACAGCCCTAATTGCTGGCCTTTTGTGAGAACTATTAAGGCCCCTCCTAATCAGTCCCCGCTGGAGCAGTGGTTCGGCGGGAGCTGCGGTCCCGAGTCCCACGAGCCGGGCACGGGCTCCTGCCTTCGCCCGCTCCTCACGTCCTGGGAAACCTCATTCCCGAGCCCCGCATCCCTTCCCCGTGCTCGGTGGAAACACGGTCACGGAGCCTGCAAGAATGTCAAGCAAAAAACCTAACACTGGGTAAAACCACCAGCTGGGGGTCCTGCGGTGCGAGGCTGCAGCTGGGACATCTCCCGCTGCCTCCCGGGAGGGCCAGGGCAGGGCCGAGCCCCCGCGCCTCTCACCCCGGGCGGCGCCGAGGGCCGCGCCGGCAGCGGGGCCGCGGGGGGACTCGACGGGACCGCGTCGTCTTCGGGAGAGCGGGGTAAAGCTCTGCTTGCCGGAGGGCGTCGCCGCGAGGCCCGGCTCCGTGGGGTCCCACGGGCCTTGCTGGTGGGACCCCGTGGTCGGGAGAGCTCGGGGGTCCTGGAGGGCGACCACGGTGCGGGCGGGGCTGGAAGCGGGGCGTCGCTGCTGAGTTGGGGCTCGTCCCCATCTCTGAGCATCCCACCTGCGGCGCCACCCCGAGCCTTTGGTTCTGGCCGGGTTCCGATTCGCTCGGCGGCGGGGGCCGGTGGTCCCGTCGGGAGCAGTGGGAAGGGAGCGGGCAGCTCCCCGCACAAAGCGTCCCTGGGCGGTAGCGCTGGAGCGTGGCCCGTGGGCTGGGAGGGAGCCCCGCCAGGCAGCGAGGGGCCGGGGCTGGTCCCGGGGCTGCGGCCGTGCCCGGGGCGGCACCGTGCATGTGCTGGGGTGCAGCCGTTCCCGTCTGCTGGAAAAGGGGTCTGTCCTGGGCCCCGCTGGCTTTTCCACCAGCTGCTCTAGTCCTCTCCAAGGAGGCCGATGTCCCACCCTCGGCGTGCCTCTGTGGCATCGCTGGGCAATGTCCTGCCGGTCGCTGTCTCCACTCTTCCTCCATCCCATGGCAGAGGCCATTGGGAAGCCGAGTCGTTGGTGCTGCTCAGGGCTGTGCTGTGGGTGTGGGGTTTGTTTGTTTTGGCTTTTTTTTTTTTCTTTCTTTCCAGGAAGCGCTTAATGTTCTCGTATTTCTGGCTCCCTTTGCCACTTGAGATTTGGCAAAGACGCCAACCAAGGATGGTTCTTAAATGTCAAACTGGACAAGATGTTTTGAAACCCCCTTAGACCGAGGCGGAAATGTCAATGTGTTGTAGCTGGTGACTTTCTGTGTCTGTGATGGTTCCTGGCCCGTGTGGGCAGCAGCACCTGGCACTGGGGCTGCAGCCATCCCAGGGGCAGCGTTGTGGCTGGGGAGTACAGGCTGTTGTATCTTGGAAGTTGCCCTCAGTGCTCCATGAAAGGCTGGGAGTCATGGAGGAAGATCTCCCTGGGCGCACTCAATGGCTGTGTGCTCTCAAATGTTTGCCTTTTTAATGTTTGTCACGTGGAAAGAGCAGGAGAGCTGGACTGTAGGATGGCCAAAGCAGAGGATGCTGGTGGAAAGGGGATTTGAGAAGTTCTTCCCCGCTAGCAGAGGTGGAGGATGGCACCTGTCTCTCCTACCTGAGCGTGGGCAGGGCTTGCCTTGGGGTGCTGGGTGAGCACAGCGTGCTGTGTCTGACCCCGCTGGGGCTCCCAGGGAGGCTGCTGGTGCAGGTCTCAGGGGGTGAGGGGCCCTCCCTGTTCTCTCCTGCCACACAGTAGGAGGGAAAAGAAGCAAAGACCAAACCAAGAAAGGTTAGGAAGAGGAGCTGTGTTCTGCATTTCTTCTGAGCACCTTTGACCACTGCTGCCTGCTGTCGAGGAGGGGGAGTGATGGTTCCTCAGGGTATTTGTGAGGTCTGTTCCCTCTGAGCATTTCTCCTCCTGACCTTTGCCTGCTGCTATCACCAGTGCTTAGATTTGGCAGTTCCCCCTCCTCACACCCCATGCAACAAAGCTTTGACATTCCTCACCTGGAAATACAAGAAGTCACATTATGGGCTTTCTCTGAGCAGGTCTGTTCAAAGGGATGTTCCAGGGCTGTGCAATGAGTTCTAAAAGCTTCTGAGCTTTCCCTATGGCTGTGCTTCCGCTTTCCTAGGCCTGTGGAGGGAGGTGTCCGTGCAGGGAAGGTGTCAGGGTGCTAGAATGCTGGGCTGAAAGCTGTGACTGAGCATTTTTGGGCTTTCTGTGTACTCAGGAGTTGCTTTCCAGTGTAGCTCCCCTCTCTGCCAACGCCTTCTCCTTTGTGCTGTCTCCTGGTGCCCAGATGCAGGCCCAGGGCTTTGTTGGCTCTGCTGGGTGTGTTTGCAGGTGTGTCACACACACGTGCTGGGTCTTGGGGCAGGCAGGCAGTCCCTGCCTGTTGGTAGTGGTCTACAGCATGCACACACTCAGGGATTCCACTCCCAGCATCACCCCAGGGGACAGAATCAGGCCCAGCTCTAGGAACACCCACACCCTGCAAAGGGAAAAGCAGTGGGAGGGTCCAGTGGTGTTTTTATCGAGCTGCTGAGTGAGAAGGGCAAACATCCTGGCACAGGGTGCAGCCTGCCAGGCACTCACGGGAGAGGTGCCGGCTCACCTGTTACATATTTTCCAGTCTCGATAAACATGTCCTGAACGTGTTGAGCACTGTGGGGATCAGCCCTGGCTCACCTCCCCGCTGCACCCTGGACAGGGTTTCAGCTGCACAGGAGAGTCAAGGTGCAGAGCTGAGGTGGCCCAAAGTTAGGGAGCAAAGGCAGGAGCACTCCTTGCTGGGGGTGACCTGCTGGTAACTCAGACTGTTGTAATGTGCAGTTAAAGGGGTGCCCATGGCTCCCTTTGAGTACCCTGTGCTCAATTCTGGGGTCACCTTGCCTCCCCTGCTCTGGGAGGGAGGCAGAGGGTTTGCTTTGGGGCTGGCTGCTCCTCTGTGCCTTCCCACAGCTGGAGCAAATGTGGGTTGGTGGCTCCTTGGAAGACCTTTCCTAGGGCAGGACTGTGTTTGCTCTCTGGGGGTTAAAGCTAGAGCAGCCCCTGTGTCCTTCAGTTTGCCACAGCCAGCCTGCTTTGTGCTTCTTGTGGTGTCAGTGGGCTTTTCCCAGCCTTCCAAGCAGCGTGGCCACGCCAGCAAAACTAGGAAAGTCCCTTTCTGTGGAGTGCCCCAGCTGGAATGGGGGCATTTGAGAACTTGTCCCTTGGGCTGCATGCAGGGGGATTTATGTCCCATTTCTGGCAGGGCAGTGGCACCCACAAGTTGATGCTAGGGGTGGAGAAATCTCCTTTTGCCCTGTGTTTCCTGTCCAGTCCCAGGCAGTGCATCCTCCACACTTGCTGTGGAGAAGAGTGTTGTGGGAGGAATGTGAGTCTGTGTAGCAGGAGCAGTGTTCCCCTCGGTGTGGGGTGTGCAGGGAATCTGTCCCCAGCAGGGTTTCAAGGACCTAGCTGGGAACAAGGGTTGTAGTGGTGCTTTCTGGGGGAAACAGCCCTTCTGTGCCAAAGAGGCTTTAAGAAGAAGCTGTACCCACTTCTGACAGGTACTCCTCTGGGATTCAAGAGCTTATTGGTATTCCAGGGCAGAATGAGCTGGATGGGGCAAGAGATGTGGAGTGGGATGAAGCTCACTTCCCTCTGCTGAGAGCTCTGTAAAGCCCTGGCGCTGCTTTGGTGGCAGAATTCAATTTTCTTGTAGAATAAGCGTTGTCCATGCCTTGCTGCATCTGTTTCCCTCTGCCAGCAGGAAGGCAGGTGGGGCAGTGGGTGTCCCTTGGCATGGGGCACCTGGGGGTTCTCATGGTCTCCACATTAAGCAACTGACCCTGCTCAGTGTTGCAGCAGCTCTGGATGTTGCATGGCAGGAAAAGGGGCTTCACATGGAGTTTCCATGTGTCACTGGGCAGTTTTTGTGTGTGTTGCCTTTTTTTTTTTTTTTTTTTTTTTTCCCCAGTCCTTAAGTAAAAATGTATCTTTGGCAACTGGGTGTAGCAGGGGGATACCCAGGCTTGTAGGGCTGGAGAGTCAGGAAATGCTGAGCTGCAGCTGCATCATCCCATAACCCCAGCCCTGCTTTGTCTGCACTGCCAGTCCATGGGAGAGGGGCTGGCTCCCAAACAAAGCCCACAGAGCATTTCCAATGTTGCTGCTCCCCCCATGTGATGTGGCTCCACAGGCCCAGCACAGCTGTGGCTCTGCTCTGCAGCAAGCTCTTCCCTGCACAGCTGAGCTGCTGTGTTCCCCTTCCCACAATTAAAACCCAAGCCACATCTAAACCACTGGATCATGGACAAGACTTTCTAAGCAAGTCTTACAGCACAGGTGAGCCTGATCCTCTCTCACCTGCAACTGCAGGATGTGCCCAAGGGACAAAATGAAGGGTGTGAGGAGAGATCTGGCAGTGTGGGCTGTGGCAGTGCCAGCAGCTTTCCTGGATCCCTTTCCTCGTTCAGGCCTGGCTAGGGAGGCCTGTGCCTCCACCCTCTGCATGTCAGCCCGACCTTTACACCCAGCTGAAGGTCGGGCTGGTGCAGAGTGGGTGCCGGGCTGGCGGCTGCTCCTGCCCAGCTGCCTGGCAGGAAGGGGCTGGTGTCTTCTGGAGGCTTCCCCAGCTCTTCCTGCTCGTCTCTGCAGCTGGGATGTAGAAGCAAAAGGTGAATTCCTCCTCCCTGCTCCTCTTCCTAGGGCAGGGACTTCGTGTTTTGCCTCGCTTTCCCCGTTCTTGCTGAGGAGAAGGTCTTTGCTGCCAGCAGAGCGGTAGCTGGGGACTCCCCATGGTTCGTGGCTGTGTCTCCCTGCCCCAGCTGGTGGGCAGGGGTCTCCTGGAGGGGCTCTGGCTCTCTCTCTGTGTTTTGAACTGCTCTGTAGGTCAGCAGCTTGCCAAGTCCTGCCCAGCCATTCCCTCGTGGAGCTGCAGCTCAGCAGCAGTGCAGGTCACAGCAGCCCTTGCCTGAGCTGCTGTGTGGGAAGCTGTGGTGGGGTTGGGAGCAGCCCGAGCCCTGCCTGTGCAGATGCCCCCCTGGAGTCCTGCAGAGTTCTGTAACCTCTGCAGCTTTGCAGGGGTGGGCAGGATGCCTCGTGGACGGGCCTGGCTGGGCGTGGGGACCACGGTGGGGGCAGCTGTGCGTGCACTGACAGCCCTGTCCCCACAGAGTACAGCCGCTTCGAGTCCAAGATCCACGACCTGCGGGAGCAGATGATGAACAGCAGCATGAGCTCGGGCTCGGGCTCGCTCCGCACCAGCGAGAAGAGATCGCTCTACGTGCGGTAAGGCACAGCCCGGGGCTGGGGGGAGAGCACCCCGTGCCCCCAGCAGAGGGTGGGGTGCAGAGGGTGGCGTGGGGTGCTTACAGTGCAGCCTGGGCCGTGCAGTGCCTCTGGGTGCTGTGGGTGCCCCGCAGAGCGTGCAGGGCGCACAGAGAGAGCGGGGCTTGGCACGAGGCTGGGTGCTCAAATGCCTCCCCCAAAGACAGTGGTCTCTACAGAGCCTGGGTGGCTGTTGGCCAGCTCAACACGCTGAGAACTGCTGGAAAGCAGGGAAATGGTGGGCATCCAGCCCTGCTGCTGCCCCAGGCAGCTCGTGGCAGCTTTCACAGCACTCTCCTTGAACCAGCTAACAGGCTTCTCCTTGTCGCCTCCTGCCACTCCTGTGGCAGGATCTGGCTGGATGAGAGATGAGCTCTTAGGAGGATTATTGCTCTGAGCCCTGAGAGCGCTTCTGGCCCGGAGCCAGGTGCAGGACGGGCAGGCAGGGGTTAAACAGCCATGCAGCTCAAACTGCTGCAAGTCCTGTGCAGACAGGACAACCCCTGCCAGCCTCTGCCACCTCCTGCCTGCCACAGTGCCAGTGGGATGAGAGCTAATGAGTAATTTTAACTTGGTAATTAAAATAATCCTGTAAATCCTCGCCCTGCACAGCCTGTTGCAGGTGAGGCTGGCAGGAGCAAGGGATTCTTCTTCTCCTTCCCTGTAAGGATGGCAAGGGCCGAGGCTGCATGAGGCTCAGCCTGCATCTCCCACTGCATGGCTGCTCCATGCAGAGGCACTTCAGGCATGGTGCATATGTTGCAGGCCTGGCACGACAGGAGGGGAGAGCTGCAGCTCTGGGTTCCTGCAGTTCACACCTTCCCACAGGTCTCTGCAGGCATCTTGCTTGATTTAGCATCTCAGGGCTTCCTGGGGGTGTGCAACAAGCTGGGTGCAGTGTTGAATAAACATCATCTTGAGAGTCCTGCCTGCACTCCCCTGCTGTCCTGTGGACACCCTCATGTGTGGAGGAGGGTTTAGGCTGGATCCAGCTTGAGTTGAGCCTGTTCTCTGCCTGGAAAGCTGCTCATGTATCAGAGTATTCCTGTGAACCAGAGAGCTCCCTGTTGCCTCCACGCTACTCACAGCCTTTCTTAATTCTTGGTGCATTCCCCCATGGGGCTTTGGAGGCCTCCACAGCACTGTCCCCATCACACACACCCTCAGCTGGCCTTGCTGAGGGTGATCCTGAGGGAGAGCTCTGCCCCAGCGTGGCCCTTCTCAACACTGCTCCACACACACACCCTGCAGACGTGCTTGAAAGAGCTGCTGGGTGCCCAGGCTGCTCCAGCCCTTCTGGGTGGGGTAGTTTCAAGCAGAGTTTACCCGAAACCAGCTGAGCTGCTGTGCTGTGGACAGGACATCAATTACAGGACTTGCTACCCAACTGCTTGAGTCAGCCCTGTGCGGCTGCATTGCATCCTGTGTGCTGTTCAAGGGCTGGAGCCGGGCACCCGAGTGCCTGCTGGAGCTAATTTGGGGGTGCTGGAGCCGATTTGGGGGTGCTGGAGCTTCGTGCAGCAAAGGCAGGGGCAAGGCAGGTTCATGTCCTGCCCGTCACCTCCCTGCAGTGCCGCAGGGCAAAGTCTGCCAGCCCTGGGGGTGGGGATGGAGGTCGGGCAGGCAGTGTGCCTGGGCACCAGGAGGAAGCCATGGCAGTCCCTGGGACTGCTTCCCTGCCCTCCAGCCAAACCATCTGCTCTCCTGGCTGGGAGTGCTGGGAGCTGGCCCGGGGTCAGAGCAGAGCAGCCCAGAGGAGCACAGAGCCCTGCTGGGCCCTGCCTGCCAGCACAGCCAGCCTGGGCTCCTGGAGCACGGTGCCTGGGGGTAGCCAGAGCCTGGTGTGCTGGCTTTGCAGGTGTCCTGCCTGCAGAGATCCTGCTGTGCCTGTGCTGGGATGCCTGTGGTGCTGCTGGAGGAGCACGGGCCCTGTGCTGCTCTGCAGGGCAGGGTGCAGGAGTGGGCAGGGCTCCACGGCCTGCCTGCCGTTGGGAACCGGCCTGACCAGTTCCCCAGGGCCTTGGCCAGCAGCACTGACCTCACAGCAGCCTGTCAGCCACATGCAGCCTTATCTTTTGGCCTGGAGCTGCCTGCAAGGCTCGATTACCTCTGGCCAAAGCACCCCTTGGTGCTCTGCTGCAGGCTCCAACCCTGCTGCCCTGCAAAGGGAACAAGCTCAAGAGCTGCCCCAGCCCTGAGCAGGCTGGGCAAGGAGAACAGATCTCCTTGGTGGCTGAATTCATCTGGATGCACAGGGGAGATTGTCCCAAAGAGCCCTCCCAGCCCTTCCTCCCATCAGGGCCCAGCCCCAAGTGCCCTGAAAGGTTTTACAGCCCAGCACTGCCCTGGCAGAAATGCCCTCCCAGCTCTGCTGCTCCACAGGGACATGCCCCATGATCCCTCAGCGCTTGCAGTGTGCTTTTAGACCCCCTTTGGTGTACCCACAGTGGAAGGGGATAATGAGTAGAGCAGAGGATGTCTCTCCTGCTTGAAGAAGGTTTATTAGGGCCAGGATTAAGCCAGCAGCAGGCCAGTGTTTGCAGTGCCTGGGCTCATGCTGGGCTGGGGGCCAGTGGGCCCCGTGTCCCAGGAGCAAGTACAGAGGTTGCTCTGCCAGTACTTTTAGTGACTCTTCCCTTTCTTTGTCTTTTTGCAAGTTGATGCATCAAAGCAGACACAGTTTGTGTGATCTGACATTAGTAGAACGAGCTGCAGGTGAAGCCACTGAGAGCAGTTTATGGGTACAGGCTGCAGTGCTGTGTGTGATGTAGGTGTGGGGGGAAAGTATTAGTGCTCCTCTAGTAAAAAAACCCAATTCATTTCTATAGCTGCTTAGTTTAATTTTGAAGATAATTTTAAACTAAATGAACTGTTCTCAGGGGAGGTGTTTAGGGGTATGAAAAAGATCAGTTGTGGAAGCAGATATATATACTCTGAGATGCATTCCTCATTCACAGGCTCTGTACATAAATAAAGGCTGTGCTCAATGCCTTGGTGGTCTCTGCCTGTGCAACCCCTGCCAGCAGTGGGGTCTGATGTTCTCCCATCCCATTCCTTGGCCTCACAACCATGGAGGGATGGTGGGAGCAGCCCTCCTGCAGGCTGCTCTGTGGGCCTGGCCTGCTCACTGACCACAGACACTTTCAGTGCATCCATGGCACGTGTGCATGCTGCAGCTCAGTCAGCAGTGGGTTCTGTCAGTGCAGCACTGCTGCTCCTGCATGGCACCTTCAGGGCTCGTGCTGGTGGCTGGCAGCACTGCTCCCCTTGGCAGGGCTTGGGTTTAATTTTCCAGCTGTGAAGGTGACCCTGGCAGTGCTGGCAGTGCTGCTGCCCTGGCAGTGCTGCTGCCCTGGCAGTGCTGGCAGTGCTGCTGCCCTGGCAGTGCTGCTGCCCTGGCAGTGCTGGCAGTGCTGCTGCCCTGGCAGTGCTGCTGCCCTGGCAGTGCTGGCAGTGCTGCTGCCCTGGCAGTGCTGCTGCCCTGGCAGTGCTGCTGCCCTGGCTGCCTGGCCATGCTCAGAGAAGCTTTGCTCCTCTCTGCTGCCCACAGAGCCCTGTTTGACTATGACCGGACCCGGGACAGTTGCCTGCCCAGCCAGGGCCTCAGCTTCTCCTACGGGGACATCCTGCACGTCATCAACGCCTCTGATGATGAGTGGTGGCAGGCCAGGCTGGTCACTCCCCACGGCGAGAGCGAGCAGATCGGGGTCATCCCCAGCAAGAAGAGGTGAGTGTCCAGCAGCAGCAGCTGTCGCTCTGGGTGACCCCAGGGTTTCCCTGAGCTCTGCAGCCCTCGGGGCTCTGCTCAGGCTGGGATCTCCTTGTGGCCCAGCTCCACCTGGCCCGGTGCAGCGTGCAGGGCACCTTGGTTGCAAGCTGGGGCTGTGTGCAGGTCTCCCTAGGCAGGTGTTCTCCTAAGCTGGGGAGGGGAGTGGTGAGCCCCCTCTGTGGTCCCTGTGGGGATGGGGAGTTGCTGTTAGCCAGTCTGGGTCTCTGTGTGAGAGCAGAGTCACAGCAGCAAGGGCTGCTCCTTGTGTCCTCTGTCAATCTGCCCAGCTCTGTAGCCAGGCCCCTCTGTGAGGTGGGAAGTCACAGAGAGGAGCTGGCTGCTGCTGCTGCTGCCTTCAGGTCTGCAAAGCCAGCCTTGAGTCTGTCCTCTATCCCTGTTGGGAAGGCTGGCTTGGCTCCTCTCCTGCTCCTGCAGATGCTGGCCCAGGCCATGGGCAGGCAGCTCCAACCTGCCTGCCTGGGAAGGAGCTTCCATTTGCCAGTGGGGCCAGCACCCAAGGGTGCCTGGAGCTGCCTGAGGAGCCACGTGGGCAGCGTGGAGGGCACAGGGATGGGACTAGAAACTCTTTCTCTCTTGATCAGGGTGGAAAAAAAGGAGAGAGCACGGTTGAAAACAGTGAAGTTCCACGCCAGGACCGGCATGATTGAGTCCAACAGGGTAAGTGCTGATCTGGGGCTCAGTGGGGCACCTGGAACTGGCAACTAGTGAGGGCAGGATGAGTCCCAGCAGCAAAATCTCCTCATGAGGCAGCTCAAACAATCCCAAGGCAAAGGGCTATGTGACTGGGCCTGCCCTGGGCCCACATCTGCTTGCCACAAACCCTCTGTGAAGATGCAGTGATTGAGCAGAGGAGCCCAGGGTGGTGTGACAGTACATGGGGACCCATGTTTGGAGTGATGGGGTGGCAGAGCTCATGGCTTGGAGCTGCCTGCAGGCAGCTGGTGAAGGTAGCTGCCCTCACACCTCACGAGCAGTGCCTAACAAGCAAGGAAGAACAGCCTGGCTACCCCTGCAGAGCTGCTGACTGCCCCATCAGCTTCCCAGCATCCCTACCACATGTTTTTCTCCACGCTTAATTTTTTTCCTGCATTACAGCTCTCATGTAATCTCCATGATTTCATTTGAGGGTGACTGCCCTGCCACAGCTCCTCATTGTCTCTCCATTTTAATTTTCCCCACGTGTGTTAAACACCATTGTTTTTTCTGTCCTCCCTTCCATCTCCGTGTTCTTCAGTCGATCAAAACGAAACGTAAAAAGAGTTTCCGCCTCTCTCGAAAGTTCCCATTTTACAAGAGCAAAGAGAACCTGGCCCAGGAGAGCAGCGGACAGGAACGTAAGTAGCAGCTGGCCAGAGAGGGCAAGCCTGCTCCCCTCAGGTTCCCTGCCCTGAGGGAAGAGATTCAGCACATTTCCATAGCCAGGGGTCCTCTGGCACCTGCCTGTATTCAGGTCTGTGCTCCACAGTCGTGCCAGCAGCTAGGGAGAAACTGGAGCTTGAAGTGAAAGCAGCAGCTGCAGTTTGGCACTCTCTTCCTTTCTCTCATGTTCAATGTCTTCATCTTTTCATCCAACTTTACACCCACCCGACTCCCTGCTCTGCTTCCCCCTGCTCTCCCCCCTTTGCTGCAGGCTCTGCTCCCTCCCTCTGCCTGCTTCCCTCCAAGTGAGGGGCTGGCTGCCTCCTGCAGAGCTTCTCCTGTCCCTCTCAGGGCCTGGGGAGGTCCCAGCTCCATCTTCCCTAGGAGTGACTTAGAGCCTCCCATTCCCACTGGAGAGCCCTTCCAGCAGATGAGGCCCTGTGGACAGGGGGAGGCCGTGACCCTGCTGCCCACCCACGACTGAGGCACATCTTTGCTTACAGATGTTGGGGGTCCACAGCTCTCACCACCCTGGGACTCCCATAAAGGCAGGGTGTTTATTTTGTTGCCCCAGATCCTGATGTGGGCAGCCCTGGAGCTGCTCACCAGATCTCCACTGAGTGGTGAACTGCATCCACTCCTTGGGCAAACATCCAGGCTGGCAGTGCCCACACCTCTGGAAAGGGGCACTGGACATGGCAGAGCCTTGTCTGTGCCCCAGTGTCAGCACAGCAAACACATCCCCTCCCTCTGGGTGTCACACAGAGGCAGGAGGCTGCTGCTGGGCTGCTCCAAGGGCTCCCTGCATCCTCTGCTGCCCATGACAGGCTGGTGCCAGCTTCTGGTGGTTTTAGCAGACAGCACAAGCCTCTGGCCCGTGCTGAAGGTTTTCTGTGTGTCTGCCTGTCTCCAGTAGTGCCTGGACGTGGCTGGGCTGCAGTGAGATCTGTGCTGAAGCTGGGGGCTCGCTTTTGGCTGCCCTGCAGTGAGGTGACACAGCATGGGCATGGGGCAGGGCACAGACACAGAGCCCTGTGCTCTGCCACTGCCCACCCCAGCCTGCAGTGAGGGCTCTCTGCCTCACATTTCCACAGCCTGTGCAAGCATCGTGGTGTGGGGCAGCTGACACACACAGGTGGGGAAAAACGTGTCCTCCTGCCACACCTTACAGGGCTGTGTGCCAGGGAAGCCACTGTGCCCTGCCACTGCACTCCACCAGGAGAAAGAAACACTCCAGCCCCTGTGCCAGCAGCTCAGGGCTGCAACTGCTTGGTGCCAGCCCCTGCTGCTGTGGCTGCCCTGCCCTCCCCAGACCCAGGGTGGCCCCTGGGGGCTCTTTGGCAGAGAGGGCGAGCTTGGGGGGCGGAGAGGGTCCAGCCGCACAAGGCAGGATGTTGGCAGCGGGCTGATGGCATCAGCTCTGAAAGTATTTAACCTCACTTGCAGTGCAGCTCTGGGCCGTTCTGCACTCCTGTCACTAATGCTGGTCTGGCTCTGTCTCCCCCATCCCTCTGACTCCCCTTTCCTGCGCTGTCTTCTCTCCCCCTCTCCCCCTTCTTGCTGTCTGTGAAATCAGGACTTCCCTGGGTTAAGTGACGATTATTATGGAGCAAAGAACCTGAGTAAGTTGAATTCCGATGCTCATTGTTCCCTTTCTGTGGCTGGCGGTGCCTGGGGCGTGGCTGGGCTCTGCCGGGGCAGCTGCGCTTCCCTGGCTGCGGGGCAGGAGGAGCCCCGGGTGGCCCCGGTGTGCCGGCGGAGGCTGCGGGGCTTCAGGTGCCGCTGCTGCACGTGGGGCGGGATGGGGGAGCTTGCCTGGGGGTGTTGGCCGTGCCCGAAGCGCCTGCTGCACCTCCTCATCCTCTTCCTCCTGCTCCTGTCTGGGTGGGTTGGTGCGTTAGCGCTCGGAGCCGCTGTGGGTGGGGAGTGGCCGTGATGGGGTGGGTGACAACGTTCTGAGGTGTGCCCACCTTTGGGTTATCACACGTGCAGAACTGCAGGATAATGACAGGAGCCCCGTGGTCTTCTCAGCTGGGGATGAGTTCCCTGCCCAGCTCCACACCCCCCAACCAGTGCAGAGCCTGACTGGGGCAGGCAGCGGCCAGCAGGCCTCTGTGGGGTGGTCGCAGCACTAGGATCAGCCTGAGCAAGCACAGCCCCAAACTCTGTCCCGTTCTGTCACTGTCTTGTCTCTGTGCGTGCCAGCCCCGTCCCCAGAGGCAGGCTCCCCACCCCTGTGCCAGCACAGCCGTGCCCTCCCCTGCCCGCCGTGTGCATGCTGCACTGCTGCCCTGCCAGCGTTCCCCTCACTGTGCCCTCCGCCCTCCCTCGGCCTGGGAAGCCCAGCGCCTCCACAGCTGCCGGGCAGGGCCTCCTTTCCTGGCCTCCCTTCTCCTGGAAGCATCCCCTGCATGTCCCCGGGTTCCCAGCCCAGGGTGAGAGATGCCGCCCTTGCCCGTGTGGCACAGACTCGTCCCCCTGGCTGCTGGGCTGCAGGTGTTTCGGGAGGCCAGCGCTGTCCTGCCCTTGGTCAGTAGTGCTGGGTGACAGCCGGGGTGCCCCCGTGCCTCCTGCCCACGCTCCTTCTGAAGGGGATCTCTCTGGTTGCTTTGCAGAGGGCGTGACATCAAACACCAGTGACAGCGAGAGCAGTTCCAGTAAGTGTGTGTCCACCTGCTCTCCCCCCTGTAGTGTGTGTGTCCCCTGTGAGCTGCATGTTTGGGCACTTCCATCTTGTCTCATCCCGTGGTGGTTCTGTTCAGAGGCTGGTCCTTCCTGCTGGTGACACTGAGATGCTGCGGCCAGCTCCCTCCTCGGAGCCAGGGAGAGCAGGGGCTGGGGAGCAGGAATGAACCTGCCTGCTTCGCTGCTCTCTCCTGCCTGCAGGGCTCTGCTCCAAGGCAGGGTGCTGGCTTCCCAGGCCACGATGATCCCCCATCCTCAGTGCCTGCTGCAGGAGGCAAAATGGCCAGAGGCCAGGCCTGTAGCATTGTTGGCTCCTGGAGCCCAAGCCTGTACAAGAGCATGGGATCCAGCTGCAATAAATGCTCCCTTTGTCCCCAGGAAGTCCTCTAAATACCTGCAGGGAGGACACCACGTCCCAATGGGCTGGGAGCCTGCAGCGGTGGGGGAGGGAAAGAGGAGGCTTGACCCAGAGCTGGGACATGAATAATTAAAGTGGCTCAAGGGCTCATAACTGCGTGCCCGTCATGCTTCTCGTCCGTGGGTGGAGTGATGGGGACAGCCTGGAGTGTCCCCGGAGCTGTGGGAGGCTGAAGGGGCAGAGCCAGCTCCTCACAGCTGCAGAGGGGCTGGAGAGCTGCTGCAAGTGCTCACCCACGTCCCCCTGGCTCTGTTGCAGAAGGACAAGAGGACACCATCCTGTCATACGAGCCGGTGACGCGGCAAGAAAGTAAGTCCTGAGCTGAAGTGCCCTGTGCCTGCCGCAGTGTGGCCTCCTGTGTGTCCCCAGCACAGCCAGGGTGCCCGGGGCTCCCTCCCCTGCTGCCGTGCCAGCAGGGCACTGGGTGGATGCAGGTGGAGCCTCATGTGCACAGCTTTCCCTGGCCTCCACTGCCCGGTTTTAATCGACAGAAAAGATTTGTGTCATGGTCTGCAAGACCAAGGGAGGGATCCAGAGCTAAAACTGAGCTGGGCTTTAGTCCTCAGCTGAGGACAAGATTATCCCTTCCTGCCTCAGACCAGGTCCCTGCTGCAGAGCAATCCTCCCCCAGCCCTCAGCCTTTAACCCTGCTTGATGCTCAAGCCCTGCAGACCCTTTCACAGGCTGAGTAGTCCCAGCCTTGGTGGTCTGTCCTTGCCACAAGCCGGATCTGACTCTTAGGCCCCTGTCACTCCCCCAGCTCCATGCATCCTCACCCAGCTGTCCTGGTTGCCTGGCTCCTGCCCCAAGCAAGGGGGCAGCTTTGCTGGTCTGCCACCCTGGAGACCTGCAGAACCTTCCCCAGGGCCATGCAGATGGTTTGGGTCAGATGGGAAGGACATGTTGACCGTGACCAGGAGGAGATAAACTCGCACGGAGGAGGCACCTTTGGGTGCCCACGTGAGCAAGAGCATGCACTGCCAGCAGGGAGAGGGCCAGAAGTGGCAGCAGGATCAGCTGCCAGCAGCACAGGGGGGGCCTCATGTTGTGGCTCTTGTTCACAGTTCACTACGCGAGGCCGGTGATCATCCTGGGCCCCACCAAGGACCGAGTCAACGACGACCTCATCTCTGAATTCCCACACAAGTTTGGTTCCTGCGTGCCCCGTAAGTCCCTGGCTGGAGGGAGGGGACACTGGTGGCTCTGCTCCTCGCAGGGTGTTGCCCATGGCATGGGGAGGGCCCTGGGAGCACAGGGGGGCTTTGTCCTTCCCTGTTCTCTCCTGACGCCCGCTCTCCTGCAGACACCACCAGGCCTCGGCGCGAGAACGAGGTGGACGGACAGGACTATCACTTCGTGGTGTCCCGGGAGCAGATGGAGAAAGACATCCAGGACAACAAGTTCATCGAGGCTGGGCAGTTCAATGACAATCTCTATGGGACCAGCATCCAGTCCGTGCGAGCGGTGGCAGAGAGGGTGAGTGTCACTCCCAGCCCAGACCCACACGCATTCAGCAGTTCCCCTCCTTGCCCTCTGTTGTTAATTAAGGGCTGTAACCACATTAAGCAAGCAGGGCACGATGCTCTCCTCCCTCCAGGGTGCTGCCAAGCCGTGTGGCTGCTTTTCTCAGCTGTGTTACTCTACCTCAGCGTGGTACCTCTGTCATCCAAACTCCACCCAAAAACCTGGCACTGTGGCCCAGCCTTGTGCTCAGGAGCTCACAGGATAGAGATACCTGAGTGCCCTGAAAGCAGCAGCGTTCCTCTGGAGGAGCCCTGGAGTTACCCAGGGCTTGTAAATACTTTCACATGTCCAGACAAAGGCTCAGTCAGTCCCTTTGCATTGTTGCCCTGAGCAGGCAGGAATGGGAGGCCATTGGGAGCTGGCTTGTGTCTAAGGAGTGAGGTTTCCTTTCTGTGGCTCCTCCCTTTTCAAGCACATCTGTACGAGCAAGCTGTTTCCCACACAGAGTAGACTGTGTGGGCAGGTCTGATCCTGATTGTCTCCTTTCCAGGGGAAGCACTGCATCCTGGATGTGTCTGGCAATGCTATCAAGAGGTTGCGACAAGCACAACTTTATCCCATTGCCATTTTCATCAAACCAAAATCCATTGAAGCCCTCATGTAAGTGCAGCACCGTGTTCTGTGCCTCTCCAGCTGCTTGTCCTGCTGCTCCTGGCCATAGGTAGTGCAGGCTGGAAAGATGTGAGAGCTGAGCTTGCAATTCTGAGCAGCAGCAGCAGAGAATATCATCTGTGAGGAGATTCAACAGCTTGAGACTGACCCTGAGATCAGAAGGAATTCTGCTGGCACCACGGGGCCTGGGAAAACCCCTTCTCAAGTCAGAAGGGGTCAAATTGCTTATTTCTATGTTTTATGAAGATGAGAAAACTTAGGCAAGCTGGGAGACTCCTGCAGCAGTCCCACAAATGGAAAGGATTGTCTGATTTTGAGTTCCCTTCCATGCTGTGGTGAAGAGGGGTGGGGTAGGTGGCAATGGGAAGAACTGGTGGAAGTTGAGGTGAAGTGCTGAGGCAGCCTGGAGTCTGTGGGGAAGGGCCCTGCCTTTGGGAGCTGGGTGCTGCCCAGCTTCCATTCCTGTGAGCAGAGGATTCCCAGGCACCCTGGGCTCTGTGGGCTATTTTTGCTTCTGTTCATGACTAAGAAAAAAAAAAATGCTAAAAACTTTCTATTTTTTGTATGTGGCAGGGAGATGAACCGGAGACAGACATATGAACAGGCCAACAAGGTCTTTGACAAAGCCATGAAACTTGAGCAAGAGTTTGGAGAATATTTCACAGGTGAGTGTCCTGAGCAGGCTTGTATCTGATTTACTTCATTTTTTCCATGCAGCAGCTGTGACCTCTCTACCAGCACTGTCCCACTACAGGGTCATGGGAAAACATCCAGCTTCATCAAAGCAAAAAAGAAATGGCACTTTGCCAGGAGGGCTCTGCAAGGGGACTGCTCCAAGATCACTGGATAGGAGTAAACCAGTCCTAGAGGAGGAGACAAGTTGTCAGGCAGCATTTTCTGAGTTTGTGAAAGCTTATCACCAACTTCAACAATAATAAAAAAATCTAAAAATCCCCAAGCAGGGGAAGCACAGGGTTTCAGGGTGCTGCAGGTCTACAGGAAGTAAACTAACTCCCTGCATGGGAAAAAAGGGGAGCTTTTTCAAAAAGAGAGATGTTTCTAAAGAGGAAAGATAAAAAATGAGTGACCTAAATGGTAGAGACAGTCCTGAGTTATTACAAAACATCTACTGAAAAAGACTGGAAGTTTGGCTTGCTTCCTAAATAGTCTTTGCTCAAGAGCCAGTCAGGGGTTGCTGACACTTTGTGCCTGCTGAGATGAGCTGCTCATGGCACAGGCATCCTTGTGCATTAAGGAACTAATGTTTGTAACATGATTAATTCTGGAAAACCACAGGGAGGCAGAGAAACTGGTCTTCCATCTTTTCTCCAGTGCAATAGCTGTTTCTTCTTAAGCTGAGAAATGATAATGTTGCCAAACTGCATATTACCCACCCAACAGCTACTAGGAAAAACCCCAAGCAGGATGTTTTCCAAAAAATTGATTTCAGCTGGGCAAATATTTGGGTACAAACACGATGAGCTTTCCCCAGACCTCCTGTCCTGCGCTCCAGAGCTGCTGGCTGTTCTTCCAGGAAGCCATGTCACAGTTTTGCAGGCCCTCAACGTGCCACTGTGCACTTGGAGGGTGATTTTGATGTCGACCTGTGTAAAAGGAATGCTGTTGGCTGGAATGTGTTGAAAGAACGGGGTAATGGGCAGAGATGGTCACTGTCACGGGTTCTGTGCCAGCAGCTTAGGCTGAGGGAGCAGAGTTGCTGGAGGATGGGTTACAGAGCCAGGCTGGATTACCAGAGAGCTTTGGCCCTTCGTGTGCATCTCCCTGTGATGCCAGCAGCACTCTGAGGTGCCTGGTGCTGTCTGTGAGCAGCAGGGCTGGGCAGGGGATGCTGCTGGGAGCACGCTGGCCTTCCCCAGCCTCAGAGCTCTGTGTTCCCAGCCCGCAGCACAGGAAGCAGCAAACATCAGGAGCTCAGCAGCCAGCCAGGAGGAAAGGCAGAGGGAAGGGACAAAGCTGGCAGCTGGGGTGCTTGGTGCACCCCCCTGAGCTCCCCAGCCCTGCCTCCCCTCTGTGGTCAGCGCAGCCGTGGCGGTCCAGCCCGGCGCGGTGCCTGACACAGTTTGCAAAGCTGATTAGCAGCCTGGTGTGGAGAGCCCAGCTGGCCCTGCACACAGCCAGGAGCTCTGGCAGCCAGGATCAGCGCTGGCTAATCCCCACCAAGGTGCTGCTTTAACCCTCTGTGTCCATGGCAGCTGCTCTGCCACCCCCTGCTTCAGGCCCTGCTGGCTGCACCCTCAGGGGCAGCGGGGAGGCTCTCACAGCTCGTGGCAGTGCTGCCTGCTGCTCAAGCTCTTGCTTGTTCTCTTCCAGCCATCGTACAAGGAGACTCCCTGGAAGAAATTTACAGCAAAATCAAACAGATCATTGAGGACCAGTCCGGGCACTACATCTGGGTCCCGTCCCCAGAGAAACTCTGAAGATGTCTCCCACCTGCTTCCCTGTGAGCAGAAGATCTCTGAAGTCCCACCCATCCAAGCCCTCTGCCCTGAGGGGGAGGGATATGAAAACTATTCCTGCTCCCTTTTTTAGATCGTCGCAAAATTGAGTTTTCTAGTCCTGTTTCTTTTGTTGGGATGAACTCATATCATTCATCACGTGACTGTTCCCACCATTCCTGCATGGACCTTCCCACTGCTCCATTAGAGACAGATGAGAACCCATTCAAGGTCGTTTTTTTATTATTATTATTATTATTATTATATTATTATTATTATTAACTAAACAAAGAATCAAGATGGGAGGAGGCGGCTAAGGACTAATGTAAGAAAACAAGTGAAACAATGGACTCTGAACACATGAGCTGGTATCAGAACTCCAGGGGCATTTTTCCAAGTGTGACCTTCTAGCAGCTCTGAACAGTGCGACAGATGGGCAGCAGAAAGCATTTTATTTATCTGTATATGTAATTTATATATAATATAGAGGAGAGATATTATATATATATTATATATATATATATATGTATGTGGACTAGGAAATCTGAGGGACCTCTCTGAAAAGGTGTTGTATTATTGCAAGGTTCTTTCAGTTCCTCTGTCCCAAGCACTCAGCATAGGGAGTCCACTTGGGCAGGAAGAGCTCAAAATGGTACCAGGTGCTTTGGAAACTTCTCCTGTCCAGGCCAGTCCCCTGCAGCCACCCTGGCTCTGAGACAGGGCAGAGACTGGAGCTGCCTGGGCAGGAGGGACCAGAGCAAGGAGCAGCAGCTGGCCTGAGAGAGGCTGGGAGACAGAGACTGAGCAGGAGGCTGCGGAGCAAGAGAATGGATGATACTACATATTAAATTGCACATTGTTTTACACACAACCTTACGTGTTTGCATGAGAGGTTTCCTTTTGGTTCTATTTTTTTAAGCTGATTTTAAACCAAAACCATATTGTGTTGTTGTGTTGGCTTTTTTAATTATTATTATTAATATTATTATTATTATTATTCCATTTTTCTCTTGTTAATGATGAACTGAATGGGTATAAAATCCAGTTTTTTAACTTATTTTTTAAGCTGGCTCTATTGTAAATAGGATCTAGATCTGTGGTGTTTAGTTAAGAAATACTTTACTGGCCACATGGAACAAATGTACTCACTGTCCTGTGTTGCTGTGAAAAACCTGGGATGTTGGACTGGCCCTGTACCTGTGGGTGCAGGTGGAATGACCCCTTCTGGCTTGTGGCAGCACACTGGCATTCCCTTCTGCATTAGCCACTGGCAGGAAAAGCCCCCAGCTGTGCCTTGGATGGACACTCACATTTTCCAGATCAGTACCAGAATTGAAAACCTTCCTCTCTTCCCTGCTGCGTGCAGGTGCCAGGGTGGCTGTCCCAGGGGAAGGGCTGTCACTCAAAGGTGACCTTGCCTGGCTGGCTGTGACATCTCTGTGTGACTCCTGTGGCCGAAGCTGGGTTCTGCTGCCTCCCCAAAGCCCTGTGGTGGTGCCCCAGCCTGCAGGCTGAGGGGCAGGGCTGCAGAGCTGCCCCACGGGCCGGGCACTGGCATTTCCCAGGAGAGGCGACTGTTGGCACCGAGACACTTGGCCCTGGGCTGGCACACGTCTGTCTCTGAGGACACTTTGGCCTCTGTGCTTGAGTGGGGCTCCAGAGTGGGAGCAGAGCCTTGTGTGGAGCTGGGGACGCTGGTGTGGCCTGGGAGGAGGCTGTGCTGGGTGCTCAGAGTTCAGGTCCCAGAGCTCCCACCTTACAAGGAGCTGGAGGAGCTGTTCCTCACACGCTGCCACACCCCACAGCACAGGAGGTCACTGTGCAAGCACCACCAGGTAAGTCTCCTCCTCCCCGTTTGGCAGGGACGAGCTGTGGTCCCCTGTCCCCAAGGTTCTCAGTGTGTCAGTCAGTCCTGGCACGCAGGCCACGCCTGGCAGGCTGCCCATGTGCTGCTGGGGAGAAGCTTCCTCTGCCCAGCCTGCATCCCAAGGAGCCCTGCAGGGACCCAGCAGCTTCTGGGGCCGGGACACAGCAGTGCAGCACACAGCAGTGCAGCAGACATGCAGCTGTGGGCACAGGGGAGGGCAGAAGGATTCTGGCATGGGACCGACCCTAAAGGAGCACAGAGAACTTTGGCAATGGATTCCTGCCCCTGCCCCGCTGGTCCTGCTCCAGCTGCTACAAATGTCGGTCCCTGAAGAAGTGGAGTAAGTGAAACAAAAGTCCTTAAGGTGCTAGTCACACATTCCTATCTTTTTTTTGTCTTTTTTTTTTTTCTTTATTTTTTTCTGTTTTTTTCCTAATAGCCTGTCTCCCTCTGTCAAGTCACGTGGAGAAAAAGATGATGTACTCCATGGCATAGCTGACAGTATCGAATCAATCATGACAACAGTAGTTGGTTAACAGTGTTTCTTCCAAGGAGACATATATTTTTAATAAACAGAGAGTTGCAAAGAACTCTTGTCTTTGAGACCTTCTTGTAGAGTCCTTCATTTTGTACATCTGGGGTTTCTTTGGTGGTGATTTTAGTAACTCTTGATATGGTCTCTCTATGGTAACCTGAAGGGTTTAACAGTGGTTTAGGAATAAAAAATGTCTTTTTTGTTAATACAAAAGGTCATGCCTGAGAACTTGCCTAGTGGAAGGAACTTAAAAAAGAAATCTAAAAGAAAGAAAATAGAAAATAAAAGGAAGTGGTCTTAGTTAGATCTGTAACTCAGCCACTGAAAAGTGTTTTTGGTTGGGTTGTTTTAACTCAGGTTAAGTGTGGCCTTTTGACACAACACCATAAATACATTTTGGATCATGGCTTGAATTGGTGGGGAGGCTGCTTTACAAATAACAGGGTTTATCTGCTGCTACATAATTGTTCTTGTATTGGATATAAAGACAACAAAGTAAATACATAGTCCATCTGATATAGAGCTTTTTACAGTTTTAAATGCTGTTTAAATATCAGAGAGAAGAAAAGTTGTAAAGACAACTAGTATAATTTTTAGTACCTTCAAATGCAAAGAAAAGGAATGTTCACTGGAAGACAAATGTGGTTAAAGGAGTGTCACAGTACTTTTGTGCCTGAATCTGCTTTGTCATTTGGCTGAGCTGAAGGAAGGGTGAAGGGATTTGGTTTTTAAACACTAAATTTCTTTTTTTACTTTCAAACTGCACAGAAGAGAAGCAAATTGAGATTTCAGGGGGAACGAGGATGTTGTGCCAACTGAGCATGGGCATACAGTTTGCTGACTGTTCAGTTTGTGAAGCTCACTGGACAAATTAAAAACCCTTTAGAAACTCCTTTAACTGATCAGATCAACAGCCTGGTGGTGCTGGTGGTTGTCCACAAAACGCTGGGAGATTAAGCAGTTGCTAAGCAGATCTGATGCTAGAATTACCACTCTCAAAAATCAAACTGTTTGCTTGCATAATGATGGATTTGGAGTCATGGATGAAGCAGCACTGGCTGCTGCTGGCTGCCCCAGCTCTGCCAGGCTGCTCTGGCAGCTGCAGGAACTGAGCTGCAGCATGGGGGGCTGCAGACACCTCTCCCCTGGCAAGCCATGGTGTGTCCTGAGCTCAGGGGTCACCTCGAGCTGCTGTCACAGGGAAACATTCCAGTTCCAGGGGGGAGAGCAACACAGGGATGTGTTCTTAAATAAACCCTGATGCTCCTGTAAGGCAGAACAACCTCTGGAAGAGAAACCAGCATGTGAAGTGAAAGAGGCTGGCATGGAGAAGGAACTTGCTCTGTTAAAGCTGTAACCACACATTTTCCTACAAGTTGCTCTGCCAACCAGGAGGCTTGCAAAGTCCTGGCCTAGAAAATAGCAGAGTATTGTCCTGCTAATAAGTCCTGTCCAGTGAAATGTAGGAGCTGGTTCTTTTCTCTCCCAAGATGTCCTGCTACAGCTGCCTGCAACAGGCAAGAAACTAATCTGCCCTAAGACACTTCTAGAAAATTATACTGTAAGCTGCTTGTGCTGTAGAGGAACATGTCTGTGCTTCTGTCTGCAGCTCTGGGTAATTAGCTGTCTTAGCTAAGCAGAAGAGCACAGGTTGTGCAGTGAGACTACTGGAAGAGGGGCTTTAAAGGAATGTAATTATAATTTTGTCAAAATTTTTTTCCCCATTGATGGAGCTGTCTTAGATATGCCCATTGTTGCTAATGATGCTTGGCAGCACAATCTTCAAGAACTGCTGTTCTCTGCTCTCCTCAGGCTGTCACAGCAGGATTCACACCACTGAAGCATCTGCTGTGAAGCAGGTAAAGTTATCATCATGTCAAAGCTGTCTCTTTTCTTCAAGAATCCTTGGGTACACCTTGACCTTCAGTGTTTATTTATAACCCTTGCCTCCAAAATGAGGGTCATTTGTTTACCTTTAGGGGTTTAACCCAAAGGAAAAACATTACACATCATTAGAGTCAATCAGTGCAGCATCTCTGCACGGTGCAAGCACGTGGGGGCACTTATGGGGTTTGCAATACCTGTTGGGGCAACACTTGACTCAGCACAGGGGTGGAATTTCTGTGGAATTTCCTCCCCTACTTCCACTGCACTACTTGACAAAAGCTTCTGCCCAATCCTCTAATGAGCTTCAGTCCTCTTCCAATTACCTTCATTTCTGATTACTTACTGTGGCCAGTTCTAAGTGTCAGGGGCCAGGCCAGCCCCTCTTCCCTTCCTGCCTCTCCCAATGCTCAGTGCAGCCACAAAGGTGGGAGCAAAGCTCTCCCCACCCTGGTGGGAGGTGCACCCTCAGTGCAGAGCTGCTGGAGAAGCCCTGCTCCTGCTGCAGGTGCCTGTGGGTGAGAGGTGGTGGAAGGGGCTCTGGGGCTCAGCAGCTGAGCTGGTATCTTTCTGCCCTGCCCCATTCCCAGACTCTTCCCAGCAAGGCCATTTTTCCCAGGGCAGCCACAATCCCAGGAGGTCAGTTTAGAATCTCTCCCTGGACCCATCCTCCAATTCACACTGCAATTCCCTTGTGCCTCTGCACTGCTGCTCCTCCCCAAACATTCAAGAAGTTACCAAATTAGGGGGAAAGAAGGGGTATAAAACACCAGCTGGGGAAATAGGGGGGGAAGTTTGTGACCTCCTGCCCTGGAGGATCCATTTGTGTTCTCAGAAGCAGGGAGGACTCTGCAGTTCAGAGCCAGAGTCCAGCTTCCACAGTGATGTGTAAATAGGAAATTACTGCTGCAATGCCACCCTCTGGAGCCTTCTGTGCTCATCCAAGGATGAGCTGAAAGAAAACAGAGATCAATGAAAAGATAAGAATGGGGGAGGAATGAACAGCTCTAATTTTATTTTTTTTTTTACAGGTCAGCTCTTACTGGTTTAAAAAGATTTACAAACCACAGTCACCCTCGATGGGCTACTGAACTGTAAAGCAACATTTAGTAGCAAAACCAGCCTGGATTAGCCTGCATCTGCACCAGCAAACACCTGCATAGGTGTGATTGCACATAAACTACTACTGGGAACTGCCACTGGAAATGCAGATAATTACAGTCTGATTCAACTAGGAGAGGAATTCTTGCCCTACTTAAACCCTCTGGTAAATACTAAGCCAGGAATAAAATGTACTGAGTAAAAATGTGCAGGAAGAGATGAGTTCTATCAGCAGAGTCTGAAACTTACCTGATCCAGGCTCTTCAGCGCTGTCTGGAGCATAAAAGAAATCAAAGTGAGTACCTCCAAGGAAAGAATTCAAACCATTCTGGCTGTAGGCAAACCCACATTTAGTGCTTGCTGCCTTCCATGAGTGTTTGTAATTACCTCCTTACACTCGCTGGGCAAACGTGACCTTTCTCCCCGGGTGCAGTGTGACACCTTTCCCTCTGTGTGTGACAGCCAGAACTGAGCAGAAATTAAAGCCAGCCCAGCAGGCTCCAAGGAGATACTACAGGCAGGATGGTTTGTGGCATCTTTTAGAGTCCCCCACTGCTGTGATGCAGCATAGATCTCCAAAAGTGACTCCAGAAGAATTTTCTGTGGCATCTGAGACCTGGATTTTTATGGATTTAAAGGTCTTTCTTAGTTAAACAGGCAGCACATTGTGCATCAGAGACCTGAAAGCAGTGTCTCAGCGGCCCAAACTAGCTCTGAGGAACTGATAAGTTCACCATCAAATGGAGAATTTACACTGAACAGATCCATCCTCCTGTTAAGGAGCATCCCCTTTGGATGCCCCACCCCCGGCTGTGCCTGCTGGGACACAAAGCCCTTTGCAGCGGCAGCTCCAGTGCCCCTGTGATGCTCGTTTGGCTCCCTGCACAGCCCACACTCCCACAGGATTCCTGCCTGGCTCAATCCCAGGTTTCCCACAGCCAGGTCCCAGATGTGCCCAGACTTGCTGAGCACCTGCCTGCCCCGGGTTCAGAGAGCTGAAGGGAGGAGAGCAGCCCCACAGCACCGCCAGTGACAGCTGCAGCTTCTTCCCCGAGCTCAGCAGCGCTGGTTTTTCTATTCCAAGGGACTGTGAAACCAGCAAACAGCTCTGAATTCTTGTCCCCATTGAAATGGACTGGGAACTAAACAATCTGATAAATATTTATGCAGCAAGGCAGCTATGACAACCAGAGGAGATGGAATACTTTTTAAAGATTTTTATCACGCTCGTTGCCATTTGCTACTAAAACCAGATATTTAAACCAACCTGTTACACAACAGCAGAGGCATCTCATGTAAAAGTTAAATATTTATTTCTAACAGTTAAATAGCTCCAGAGAACAAAAATTATTCCCTAGAGGAAAACAATTACACTTACTGAATAAACACTTCCTAAAAAGTACATAACTTCTTTGCCAACAAGGAGATCCTGGTTTCTTTTCCACTGCTCCCATGGCCCTGTGCCTTCACAGAGCTAATGGCCTCTCATTCAGCACAATGTTTCCAAGAAAGACTGCTTTCCTTTCATTTGTAGTTGTGGCTGTCATTATTCCTCATTTGGAATAAATCCTTTTGCTCTGTCCAGCTTGTCCAGAACCTCACTATAAAGGCCAACCATCTGGAGAATATGAGCACCAGGATTGTCAACAAGGATGGATAAAAATGTATCATTCAACTGAGTGACAGTGAACAGAACCTAGGAATAGGTGGGGGACTACCACCAGCTTCTAAACCTAAGATTTTAAACTCATCTAAAGACTCTTGGCACAGGTTTAAATATAATGGTTTAGAAAAAAAAAAAAAATCAGTGCACCCTAACAAAAGTGGTTTTATTTACAGTCATAAAGCATAATTTATATCTGAGTCTTATATCAGTACATAAATCTATTCACCAAATCACAGATGTTGGGAGTGGATGCTGAGGGTGGGAAAGACTTCTTATTGTCAGCTCTTATTGTCTTAACTGATGCATTTAAAATGGTGTAAGAGTTACAGCCAAGCCCATGATTGCTCAGCTTGTACACAAGAGGATGAATGGTGACAGCAGCCAGGCTGCACTGGGCTCTGGGTTGCAATCTAGACAGCAGCAGCAGCCAAAAGCTGCAGACAGAAGCTTACTTGTGACAGAGTAAGAAGAAATGTCACTGCAAAGTGTCACCTACAAAGGTGTTAGCCTGGAGACTTCTCCCTCATGGGAAGTGGCTAAGCTACACCTGAGAAGATGAGCTTTAGTCATTTTCCTCACATCATCTTAAACCCTATTTATAAGGCATTAGATTATACTAGGAACCAAGTGTGAAAGTATTCATTTAACAACTGATTTAAGTAAACTGTACAGCACCTTGACTTTAGTTAAAGCAGACAAAGATACAAGGCTCTCCCATGGCCACAAACAGTCAAAAGTTTATTTACATCATCCTTCCAGTAAAACAATGCTGCATTATTCTCTCTATTGTCTATCAAAACTTTTCTGGCCTCACTTTGAAAAGATCTTTTAGCACCAGGCTCCCCTAAAGTATTGATACCATGATTCTCCTGAAACTCTAAAGATGATCAGCAGTGGTTTCTTCACCAAGATCCACATCTCCAATTCAGGCCAGCCATCCAATCCCACCTCCTCAAACCCCCCTGAGTACACTCACATGGCCTTCATAGCTTTTCTTCAGGGATCCTAAGTGATTGAGGAAACGCATTCCCAAGGCACACCACTGCTCAGCTTCCTTGTATTTACCAACAGTATACTGAAATATTCCTGTGTTCCAGGCTCTTGTCATCAACCAAAGGATCTCCATCTCTGGGTAAGTATCCTGAGGTAGCAAACAAGCAGCAGCACCTCATCAGAAAATAGAATCTTCACTTCAAAACTGACATGTCAAGAGTGGGCTAGAGTATAATTTTAGAGTAAGAAAACAGTTGGGTTTTTTCTTCCTAAGCAAAGGGAGAAAAAGCCCTTACAAAACCCAAGGAAATCGGTAATGCAGTCCTAAATATCCAAGATACATTTCATTTGAGGTAATTTCAGTGTGTCATTTACTGAAGAAGCCTTGGCAGCTCCACACGTAACACTATGCAATGTTCCTTTTACTAATGATTCTTAATCTAATGAGAATTTTTTCATCTCCCAATCTCTTGGTTTCCTGTTCAACTTACTGTGCTGCTGACTACACTCAGAGCATCCTCAAAGTAGTCCCACACCTCCTGCAGCACACAGGTATCCAAGTCTGTCAATCCAGTTGGCAAAGAAATGTTAATCAAACTGTGTAAGCATTTGCTGAGGATTGAAAGAGAGCAAAAGAGGAAACATTAAATGCCATGTGCACAAACAGTTTTTAGTATCAGGAGCACACTGAGTTATGTCTCTATGGTTGTCAGACATGTCTACCTTGGTGTTTACTACACTCATATTCTTGAAGCAGAAACATGTGTTTCGTGCTATCAGATCTTATTCATACAAACTATGAAAAAACAGAGTCGAGAGCAATTAGTACTTAATTATTTTCATTGCTGGTCTCTACAGTAACAGAAGGAAAATCACAGTATTTCCTAGGGTGCTACACATGACAGCAAGAATAAGGTACCTTTTCTAACTTCATCAACAAGAGCTACATAGACAGCATCCTCAGAAAATCAGTAACAAAGACAGGGTTCTGAAAACAGCTCTGTCTTCCTCAGTGTGAAGTGAGAAAGCCAATATCAACAGCTACCTTTGCCAAGTGCTTACTTCAAGGAACTTGGAAAGGATAAGTAACACATAAATATGCTAAATAAATCACATATGTACTATGTGGCATCACTACCTTACAACTCATAGCTTTTTTCTCAACCCTTAATTTCTCATTGTCTTTGAAACACCCAGCTCACTACTGCAGAGTAACATTTGAAATTAACACCTTCCTGACAAGAAACAACCAAAGACCTCTCCTGGATCCAATTTTCATTTTCCTTCCTCAATAGATTAATTGATTGGAAATAGGACTGTGCCAGAAAATATGCCAAGTAAACAAACTGCAGCTAAAACATCTGTTAGGCAGTCATCCTTCAGAGGTACATTGGTTGGCCAGCAAGAAGTGGAACTTGCATATAAAGTAAAACCAAAACCCACTTTTTTTTTTTTATTTTTCAAACTGCAGGCTTTATTCCCTGTCAGCATTTCCAGTCACAGGCTCATGGCAAAGCTATGTGATAACACTAACCTAAATTTTACAGCATCAATGACAGCCTGCTTTCTGTGAAGGTTTAGTGCACTCTGGAGAGCTTTCTTACACAGTACAGGATACCGAGCTGGAGATTCCATTGCTAATGCTTCAAAGTAAAAGAAAATAGAGAAGAATAAAAGATAAATTACTGAAGTTAGACTTCAATCTCCTAGGTCACTAAAATAAACTACAGCATGTTTCCAGATCCCTTGTGAAAAACAACTGAAAAGAGATCTGCTTAATGGGCTGGTCACAAGCTGGTGCTTCTCTCCCTCTTTCTTACTAAGAAAATCAATGAAGACAATGAGGCAGAAGCACAGAAAGTTTCATAATTCACTGCTGTTTGCCTCCAGTGCAGTAATACAAAAAAAAAAAAAAAAAATCTCTAGTGGGAGGCACTGTCTAAAGAGTTTTATTTGTCTCCTTGAACACAAAACTCCAGATGGAAACCTTATGCAGGAGCATGATTTCAGAATGGTGTCTCCAGGCGCTGGAGTGTAGTCCCTCAGGGCAAGGAGAACAGAAGGTGTTTATGCACTCCTACAGGACACCCTCCAAAGACTTGCCAGGGTAGTTCTAAATGCTCCTCATCTTTCTTGGATCCTGCTCTAGATTCTCAAGCATGTTTTCATGACTAGGACTTTGTGATGAAAGTATGCCACAGTGTAGAGAAGTGCTATTTACAAACTGACTATAAAAACTTCAACTTGAAACTTAACATTCTCTTAGTGGCTTAAATATACCTAAAGCATCTATCCAAAGTCCACAGCCCAAAACTTCTGTTCTGGGGCATGAATCAGGGAGGGAAATTCTCTGGCCTTTGCTAGTTTGGAGCATGTAAAAGTTTATCTGAAAAACCCCTTTCCAGGTTCTCAAGGTATATGAGTGTCTCAGGGTCTAGAAATGGAAAGATCTCACAACTTTCTGGTTCATCATCCATGTCATGTCATTTCAGAACCAGCTCTCCTAATGTTGCTGAGATCCTAAGCATCTTAGCTTCAGGACAAAATATATATGGTTAGACCCATTTTCTGTATGGTGTACAATATATGATAATCCTGGTCACCTCAAAAGAACAGGAAAGAGAAATTAAAGCTTTTTTGTGACTTGAAGATCTATAAAAGTCCTTACATGCAATGATTTCAAGTGTCTTGATCTCTATTTGTGGTTGCTCCCAAACTGACTCCATGAGATTGTGAAGTGTTGGATCATTCAGTTTGGATCTTGCTTCAAATTCATAAAGCAGCAACAATGTGTCTGTTGGGTCTTTAGCAAAATCTCCTACAAGAGAGACAGGATTGCCTGTATGTAATGATGAATTTTCTCAAAGCCACAGATTGTTCCATAAGGTAATTTTTGCTTCCAACAGGCAGGAAAACCATCAAGGTACTCAGACTTAACAGAAGAGCAAGTGGAATTTGCCACTCAAGGAATACCTAATGGAATTTTTCTACCAATATCCTACCCAAAAAAAGTGAACTGTGCATCTCTTAGGCTAACAGTCACTTAACACCTCAGCTTTTATCATATTGTCATCTATCTACTCCAATAACCTCCAAGACAGCAATTCCACATGCCCTGTATTCTTCATGAATATTGTGACTAAGAGATACATGTGCTGAAAATACACATTTTGTGGCTTACCTGTTAATTTCAGCACCTTCCATATCTCCTTGCATGTCTGAAGATGTTGAAGGGCCTCACTAAAAAGCTCCATCTATTTTACAAAATTAAGTAAGTTATTTTTGTCATAGTTTTAAAAGCAAAAGGGATAATTATGTCACAACTAACTACAAAATAAATTAAGAATCAGCCTAGTTAGTAAATCACCTATACCAGTTACTGAGGTTTGGGGGTTGTTTTCCTCTTTTTCAAAGACCTCTTCATCTCAGACAAAGCCACTTCACACAGAATGTTTCACTGGCCCAGAAAGAACCATCCATGTTCCTATGGGATATAACTGTTTTATCTCTCAAGCATAAAATAGTGCTATTGAGACTGACAAACCACATGCCACAACACAAGCTGCTGTGCACTGCCCTTCTCAGCATTTTCTACAATCACTCTGCACCAGACTTCTGTCCTTCCTTCACAACCTCTGTGTTTTCCTTAATCTTCTTACCACAGTAAGCACAATGCCCTCTTCTTTCCCCCCCATAAACAGCTGTATACATAAAAACAAAAGGAAAAATTAGTGAGTTTTATCACAACCACAGTGGTAACTACTTTTAGCAACAGCAGTAATTGTCTTTCTGACTAATCCACATTTAGCAGCAGACTCCTTACAATATATATCTTGTAAACTGAAATTCCTCTCAGAAGATACTGCCATGACCCTTAATTGATACAAACCCATTCAAACACACTGAACTAAATTTACAGAATCCAGCATTTACAATTATCTGGAAAGACAATTCCAAAAATCAATTCCAAGCAACTAGGAAATATTCCCTTGCTTATACAGTCTCAATATCCTGTTCTGAGTGAAAAAACAGGACTTAAAAATCAAAAGGAAAGAAATGTTACACTGGTACATTCAGAAATAGTTTACAGGCTTTGCCCTACCTGTCCTGAAGGTGTTACTTGTTGTCTCCCCATTTCCAGATCAACTGCAGCTGCCATTAACAGGCATGTCTTCTGAGCAACTAGAACAGCTTTGTCAGAGGGACAAAACTGGGACAACTGACACCAAAAATAGGAAAAGGTAATGAGAATTTTACCCATATAAAGCAATTTGCTTGTGAACAGATTGCTGACCCTGCTCTATGACACTTGCAGGAATCAGTCATGAGTAGTATATATTCATATTGTACTTTTATTTGTACAATTACACAAAAGGATTTTTTAAATGTGAAGTGTAAAGCAGAGTTGGAGTCCCCTCTCTGCAAGCACATACAAAACTGACAGTGTTGCTAGAAGTCCTGCATAAAGATAAGAACTCAAGTACTTAACATGTTTGTATTAATGATACAGCTTACAAACAGAACCCATTTATTTTAGAAACTTCTCATTGAAGTTCTAAGTTTATTACATTCTTAAGAAACAGAATGTAAAGTATGACAACAATGCACACATTTTTTTATTACAAGTCAATCTCCTTTTGACAAAAATGCTCCATCTTCAGAGCATACAAGCATGTTTCCATGGAGATATCCAAACCATGGATGTGACTTCTAGAAGAACTAGACAGATGAAAATATTCCTCAATTAGAAAAACCATTAGCAAAAGTAAATACCTTGAAAGACAGTACAAAAAAATCCCTCATCTTTTCAGGTCTGTCCTTGAACTGTACAGCTAAGTTCCAAGCTAACAAAGACATAAAAATAGAGACTAGAATAAAAATCTGCAATGCTACATGTGTGCCCATCGAATCTCTAGCAATAAGCAGTTCACATCCTACAATTCTATTTCTGAACCAATATGTCATCAACAGCTCATTTAACACCAGCAAGAAATACTGTTACTAGAGATTTGTTAAAATAGCTAATTCATGCTTTCAAATTTTGCCTTGATAATTTCACCAAAATCAGGAACCCAGTCTAGCACACACCCTGCCAGAAAAAGCATGAACTGGGAAAAGCATTTTCTTATATTACTTAACAAAGCTAGCACATGAGTGGAAGTGTTGAGCAGTATTCCCAAGACAAACAAAAGAGAAAAAGGAAAAAACCCACAACATCTTGAACCATTCCTCATTTTACCCCAGCAAGGTCAAGTACATGGCAATTAAGTACACAATTCTGAGCAATAAATGGAAGAGCATCTAAAGGCAATCAAATTATTTATGTATGAGAGCTTGACCCAATTAAATGTTTAGATTCTACAGCAACTTCCCCATTAATTTATTCTATAGGACACATTTTTGTAGCCTCTGAATTGTTTATCCTGTGAGTGAGAATGCTGCCTTTGAAAGGTCATGATTCCATTCATGCTCATGTCACTGTATTCCAACTCTGCTGCTTCTCCCCCTCCCTTGCAACTTTATTGGAGCATGGTTACAGAAGCAGAGGTCTTCTGATACTGATTGCAACTGTTTTCTCTCCTGTATGCTCTGACAGAAGCAAGAAGCTGAAGAATTGGTTCAACTTGTTACCCTATGCTTATATTTTTATTTATAGACAGCAAATGCAGTAATCCTTTACCAAAACAGTGTAACAAAGACTACAAAATGAGGATCCAGACACAACCCTGTGCATGAAGCTTAGGGCAGCCCCATGGGAGCTGCATTTCCCACTAGAAACCACTTTATCTGTGATAATATTTGCTGTTTGGATTTTTTGTTTGAGTTCAAGGCAAACTTCAGGGCTGCTGATTTAAAGGACCAATAAAGACAGAGGAGATGCAGTTTAGATTTTTAGAGTAACCTACCAACTTTTCTAAACCAGTGAGCTTCAAGGATCCTCATGTCCCCTGTAAATTTCTCTTCTGTGAAAGCCTCACCAAGTTTCTTGTGAGCTGCAGAAAACAGATAATTCAATAGAAAAGTACCACTTTTAGAGCAGAATAAAAGCATTTCCAAGTCTAATCCCTATACTACAAAACAGAGGTTTCCAAAACACCTGTGTAACTCCTGATGAAGACTTATTCTCACAACTTAAATCCAATATTCTTCAGAAAGCCCTATAAAAACAGCAAAAGGTGCCTCAACAGCATTTCAGAGAAGGTGCCAACAAGTACTGCTCTTCTAAGTTTACTGACACTGAAATCTAATGCAGAGGAGCTTTACTTAATTTCACAAGAAGGGGGTTTAAATTTAATTACAAGTTTGAGGCCTTTCTTCTAGGAACCTTTTATTGATTAAATTCTGCTCTTAAATCTCTTCAGCAGTACTGCAAGTTTTTGATAGCAAAAGCCTGTGGCACTGATATCCAACTTCACAATACTATTGAATCTCCAGCTTTAGTTTTCATTGATTTCACTGGGAAGTTGAGAGCCTGGACTGAAATAAGGAGTCTAAATATTTCACTGGTATGGATCTAATCATATCATGAAATGTTCACATATGGAAGAACTCCAGAAGATGCAAACAAAACAAAAATATACCCAAGTTCAAGTAAGACAGTATTGAGTTGATATCTTCATCTCTAGAATGAAGAAAAAATGAAGTTTTAGAAAATGGATTAATTGTTTTTCAACAGAACACATTATTTATGTTGGAATATATTTTATCAGTTATGCATAGATCCACTCTTCTCACTCAGAACTTTGGAAAGATATCCCACAAGTGTAAAAGTTACACAGATTGCTTAGCTCACAACCTCCATTAAAAATACCTGACAGGAATATGCATTAGTAAAAGAAGAAGGCAAAGAGCAAATATTGAAAGAAAAGTTTACACAAGCTGAAAATACGTTCCTATGTGATGTCATTAGATCATTAGGAAATCATCTAGGTGGACTTTTACTAGCATAAAAAATAATCTCTTGATTACTCTGCAAGAAAAAAAGCCCAGAAGGAAAACATTACACAATTTTAACAACATATCCACCAAAAGAAAATGGTTTTTCAAGCAGACCCACCTTTTCTCTGTATTTTCTGCCATGACTTTTGATAACATCAGACGGACCAAACATCTAAATACGAGAAAAACAAGCAATAAAGAAACAAGATTTTTTTTTCAGTGGTGTATACTTTGCCCTAATTTTCCTGAAAGGATCCCACTTTTCTTCCTTATGCTTCTCCTTGTAAGTATATTGAATTCTTACTTTAAGGCTGCAAATAATTGTTGGCAGTCTTGTAAATGTTCAGACAAATACTCCAAAGCTTTGATAGCCACAATTTGTTGGTCATTCTGAAAAGAATTAAAACACATTTTGTATATACTGCACTACCTCAGTTACCACAAAAAAACCCAAACCGAAACAACAATAAAAACCCAAACAAAAACAACCCCCAAAGCAACCACGTATTCCAAGTCTGTGCAGTCCAAAAGCAGGAAAATGAACAAAAGGACTATGCCCAGAATTGCCTGAGAGTGCAGAGAAAGCTCTAAGGAGAGATCATATGATTCCCTGCACAAAGAGCCTGTGGCAAGAGCAGGACTAGCTCAGGTTGGTAAGGCTTTCATGCCTCACAGGGCTGGGAACAAAGCCCTGAGAGCCTGAAATGCAATCAGCCAGCTCAGACAGTGCTCAGGCCACCAAGCAAGAGGCAAACAGGAGGGACAAAGGACTCTCATCATGGATTTATGTGTATTTTATACACCCCTCTCACATCAAAGATAAAATCCCAGAGGCAGAAGACATAACTTTTTGCTAAGGAGAATTTTACAGAAATACACAATGTAATATCCAGATGCCAACATGTATAACTCAGAATTCTTTATTTTTTCTGTTGAAATTTTAAAAGACACCACTTCTTTCTACATTAAAATAATTTCTACTTTGCATTACACAACACATTTGAGTGAGACCATTGTTGTGGAAGCATGAAATACTAAGAAAACCATGAAATACAGAGAAATATTAAAAATAGGCCAGGTTAAAGATGTCCTACTTATATCAATAAAGACAAGACAACATTATCTGCTCTACCTCTAAAGCAATTTGGGCAGCTAAACTCAAGAGGTTGCTGCCTGTATTTTTATCCACTCTCAGCTTGTCTTCATGTTCTGATGGCTTTTCTGCTAGCTTCCCCATTTCAATAACTGCTTCTACAGCTGAAAGAGACAGAGGTAAAAAAATAACATTTTTATAGAAGCAATTGGAAGGCAGAAAGTTCTACTGTTTTAATGATTTATGAAAGGCTATAATTTTATTTTTTTTTTAATGAAAAGCCAAGACAAGAAAACCTGACCATACCAGCACTTCTCCACAAATATGCATTTCTTCTTAGGGAGGTGCCAAAAAGCTTTTCAAGCTACTAATCTAAGGAAACAAAGATGCCATACAAATGATACTCATCTCACATACTTAATTTTGTTCTGCTAAGTAACTGTTTGTTACCAAAGACAGAAGACTTTCTCTAATACATTGTCTGGGCATCATTCCAAGCTCCCACATCTTGGCTTATGCTAAGGGTGCCACTGCTTTTATGTTCACACTGTGCTGTGTTTTCCACTCTATATTATGTGAACAAATTATGCTGTTCAATAAAAGTTGTATAGAGAATAATTAAATGGCAGAGAACTCATTGGAAAATGAGTTCTGCATATTACTCTGTATTCTAAGTAACTATAGACTGTATTTCTCAATTTTCATTACTTGAGCTAAGATCCTCATTAAAATATGAAATAGCAGAACTCATCATAAAGAAGAAAGAGGCTACAGAGATACAACATTCTGTAAATCATCTCAATAATTCATGTATTTTTTGGTAACTTCAGGCTCCATCTGTCCAGAGAAATTAAGAGCAGCAATAATGGTTCCCTTAAGGTTCAAATTGTATATGCAGACTAAAAAAGTATAGAATGATCCTCACCTTGGGATGCTACTATAGCTTCTGCCCATGGGAGGATTATCCTCCCTAGACAGAGGCTCCATCCAAACAAAATCAAATATAGCAATGGACTCTGCCTCCTATTCTGTACAAAAAATAACAAAATCCTACTTTTACAACTTAAATCTACAGCCTGACGTTTTCAATGACTTTAGGGACCCTTCTTCCAGCTGGCCTCTATTGTGTCCTTCTCAAAATGAGCAGTCCAAAGCTGCTTAGTATTTTTTAATATATTTGGCACTTCTTGTAGTGGAACCTTTACTTTCAGGTTGTACCTTTGTCAGTATCATTTTCCATCACTGCAATCTTGTAGACACTGAACTTAGTAAAGATGCTGTTTGGATCACACCTCTGTGCTTGTTTCACTGCCTCTTTAGCCTGTTCACAGAAGAGATTAAAGGAAATCAGTACAACATCACCTTGAAATTAGTAGACAATTTGCAATAGAAAATAAATAAAAAGATACACAAAATGTTAATGGTTACATTGTTGACATTTATAGAATAACTCAAGATGTTTGACAGGGCAACACCTGCCCTTAAAATAAAAGTAATGAGACCAGAAGACAGCACCAAAGGCTGACCAGAAATGAAAGAGCCAATTCCTCAAAATTAAAAGCCATGCAAATAAAGACCTAAGTATGTCTACATATGTATTAAATATACCTTGTCAACTTCTTTCAGATGAAGATAGCAAGAAGCCATGTTCCTCTGCAGCTTAGCCAAGTTCTGATCTATCTGTCCAGGTGTATAGAAGCTGACAGAATAATTGTACCAGTGAAGGGCTTCAGAATAGTTTTTCTCCTAGAAAATATAGAAATAAAACAAAACCCAAAAAATGGCCATATTTGGGTGATTAAACTGCCTATGTCTTCGCATTTTTTAATGAAAGATTTAGATAATCAAGTTTATTCTAGTGCAATCTCCAGGTTGTCCCAGGTGCAGAATCCAGCACTTTGCTTTGCTAGATTTCATACAGTTGGTGAGTTCCCAGCCCTCTAAATTGTCTAGAAACGATGAGAGACAGTATGCAAAGCTTTACTGAAATCCAAAGAGATGACATCAACTGCCTTCAGCTGATCAACAAGGTGGATGACCTTGTCCTAAAAGGAAATCAAGTTTGACAAGCAGGACTTCCCCCTCATGGACTAGTGCTGGCTGTGACCAATGACTGCATTGTCCTTCAGGTGTTTTTCAATAACTCCCAGAATAATCTCCATAATTTTACCAGCCACTGAAGTGAGACTGACAGGCCTGTAACGTCCAGGGTTGTCCTTCTTGCCCTTCTGGAAAATTGGGATAACTTTTGCCAGCTTGCAGCCAACTGGGATCTCTCCAGATTCCCAAGATCATTCAAAAATCACTGAGAAGCCTCACAATGACACCAGCCAGTTCTTTGATTACTCTTGGACAAATCCCTTCAGGCCCCATAGCTCCAACCAGCTGTAGCAGGAATTCGTGCATTAACTGTTCCCATGCACAAACCTTAAGATGAGGTTACCTGAAACTTGATTTTGTAATTGAAAACAGCACCCAGATGGACAAAAATAAAACTAGTGCCAGCTGGAACAAGGCTCTTAGTAACAGTTTGCACTCTAACCAAAAATAGACATATCAAAGAGGTCAGAAGAAAAAAAAATCATTTTCACTGATATAAATAAGAACACAACTATTTGGTCCCAAACCTCATAATGTTTGGCAGCTCTGTCCCACAAGATGATGTGCAGCTGATTCAAGGCTTCAGGCAACAGCTGTTTCCCAGTATAATGACCTGAAAAGATACTGCAAATCATCACTTTACAAGAACTTTACAAAGCACACTGAGAAGCATGTAAGATCAATTCTACAGCCTGCAACAAAAAATAGGGATACAGCAATAGTTTCAGCTAGGAGCCAGTGTTTCATATCCTGTTTATGAAAAAAAAAAACAAACAAACCAACCAATCAACCAAGCAAAACCCAAAAAACCCAGTGGGTAAGAGAAAAATATTTTCATGTTTGAATTATGTAAACGTAGTTCTTGCTCCTAGCTAGATAAAACATGAAATAGGATTTGTTTTACAGCACATCTGACAGTCAAAAAATACCACAGTGCTACAGGTGCAACAGACCTGAAAAACAAACTGTTATCCAGCTGCTCAAACAAGGATATGCAACCCATCTTATACTGACAAACAAAAATAAATTGGGCTGGATAGACAAAGTATTAACATCACACAGAACTCCTGGTTAATGTTTCTAATCCCACACATATCAGTCACACACAGTCTACACTAAGGAGGAAGAATTGCTCCAGCAAATGAATTTAACCCTGAGCTTGACTGTGGCTGTGGTTCAATATGGATGTTGAGAGTTGACAAGTAAAAGCAACATAATGGAAAACAGACACAGAGAAAGAAAAATGAGAATAAGCAAAAAAAAAAAGTGAAAATCAGAATACAAGACCTTAGCCAACTACCTCCAGCTTTCAGTAAACAGCAGTAAAAGATGGATACAGACCTATAATAACTTCTTCAATCTTTTGCTTAGCAAGCAGCTCCCTCTTATTCTGCAACAGGAACTCGATGTGGAGCAGGGTAATTTTTCCAAGGTGAGGTGAAGATTCAAATCGTTCAGGAACAGATTTCAGAAAATCAAAACCAACTGATTCCCTATTCACAGAGATGCATTTTTAAGAGGCTGCACCAGAAGAGCTGTTAATTTTCCATTCTAGAGATTAACATATTCACACCACACAGCATGTTTGTCATTCAATCACACCGACAGAATGAATCAAGGTAGGAATTTGTTATAGTTCATCTATTCAGTGGCAGCTTCCTCTTACCACATGCTTCTTCCACTGTATTCATAAGAGTTTATTCTTCACATTTGCATCAAGATACAAGCATATACATATATAATCATGATAGAGCACTCAACAGGGTAAAATTTCATGCCTCAATTTATTTTGCAGTAACTTGTTATCCTTCTGCTGTTTTTCCCAAGAATTATTCTAGGGCTCTGAAATCATTCTGATGGTTGGTTAAAAGAAAGATGTCAGTCTGATGATTCCAGACATATATTAAAACTACATAAGGAATTTTAATCATTCCAAAGTAGGTCTACAGCACTGCAAATTGCCACTACAGTTAATGCACACCCTGTTCTGTTGCTGCCATAATCAGTATCTCCTTGCTATAAAGGACAGGCTCCCTCTCAAAACCTTTCACCTCCATGAGCTTTTATTTAAAATAAAGCATCATTGTATAACAGATGTTCTTTGCTTATTAAGAAACACCCAAAACTTCCAAATATTGTGTTTACCCCACTTAGAGATGCTTTCATACCTTCCATGCTCCAGCAGCAGTTTGGCAGTATTCAAACAGAAGTCTAAAGACATCTCAAGTTGAGTGAATTCTGCAAGAGCTAGACAGAACACAAAGCACTTGAGATTATATAATCAACTTAGACACTTAATTGCTCAATTTACCACTTACCTCTTACAGCTTCTTTGAAAGACAGAAACAAAACTGAAAAAAAAAAAAAAAAAAAACCCAGCAAGCCTATAACAGATCTACAACAAATGGAAGAATAATCTCTATTGTGTTTTGACTTTCCTTTCACTGTACAGTTAATGCAGTACTACAGAAAGGTGACAGACTGATAGCTCTGGAATTCCAATCCTCTGTCTCTTTAAACAGGAACAGCACAGGCTTTAGTAGGACAATTTTTTTTTTGCCTCAAGCTGCCTTCTATCAAAATGTCTCATCCTTATCCAGCAGGAACAACCCAACACTGAGGCCAGTGCTCAGGCTGTGTGGTGTCATATTGCAATGGGAACTACTTCAGCACAATGCCCTTAGATCAGCTGTTGGATTGACTGGTGCTGATAAGCAGGTATCAGTTTTACACCACTCAGATAAAGTTTTTAAATTTAAATATGCTGAAGGTTTATAACAAAATAGTCCTACTTGTAGCTGGGGTGAGATGAGAGAAGGAATACACAGGGACATGACTGGAGCAGTTGTTAAAAGAAACATTTCTAAGGCAGTGCACAAGATTTTTGTGAAATGACTAAAACTTAGCAGGAATCTTCACTCAAAGGACAGAGAAGTTGCAGTACATGGACACAACACTCTTCTGCCAGCCATACTAAAAAACAGACATCCACTCCTTAATAAACTTGCTTGAAAATCTGACTGGAGGCTTAGTGTTACTAAATAACAGCTGAGTGTGTTTTGATATGCAACTCCATGATTTCACAATTCCAACTGAAGAACACAAGTCAGCTATTGTATGTTTATTTGAAACTCTAAGTTTTAAATAACTGGCTGCTTGAAATCTGGCTGAAATTCCCCAGAAGCAATTTGGAGTTACCATTTCTGCTAGTCTGACAGCATTCAAACCCCTCAGCTCTCTGAAAGAAATTCCTCATCACATCCTACATCTCTCAGATTATTCATTACACTTCTTATGCTTTCCAACCATGAAGAGTACAAAGCCTCTCTTTTTTAAGATTTCATTATTTATGAGAAAATTTTTCTCTGACACATTAATTATCATTTCTATATTAAAGTCTCGCCAAAAACTTTCTTATCCTCTCATTTCATAGCAGAATCAGCTCTGTTCAAGTAATAAATAAGTGAGGAATAAGGAGAAAAGAGTCTATTTGACTTAAATAATACAGGTTTATAACAACACACTGATCAGCACAGGATGTCTCTCGGTCAAAATCTGCAAAATCCCACCCAGAGAAGAGCAATGCTTCACCAGCCTTTCTTCTGTGCTGGCTGTGTAAGTCAATGCACCTTCACCCTTCTGCATATGTCTAAATAAACTGTAAACTATATTTTCAATCTCTTCATTCTAACAGCCTTCAATCCTCCCCCTTCCCCATCTGCAGCAAAGCTATTTAAATCAGCATCTGGATACCTCCTCTGTGAACACTGAGTACTATGTCTCACACTTCAACACCAAAAGGATATTTAGATTATGCAGATTCTGCCAAAAACACAAGATTGTTTTTCTGTGGATGACACAGGCAGTCTCCTTGGATATGGAGTAATATGATCTCACTATGAAACCTAGGGAGAGCTGTGATACCTGCATTGATATCTTCATCTGATGCTCCACTTTTAAGAAGAATTTTAACTTTCAAAAAAAACCCTGCTGGATGCAAATTCTCCTGCACAATGGAAAACAATACATTACTTGGACAGCTCTTTGTAGAACACAGATCCTGTGAGAGAACAGCACATTCATAATACAGACAAATATTAAGGAATCACATACTCCCCACTGTAATTTTCAGTTCCATTTTAATGATTGAAGCTAGTGGTAGGCAACTTATGCAGTAATTTCTTCCTAAATGCAATGTGCATCTTTATTATTATTTTTTACACTGCCAAAAGACCACAAGGATAACAAAAGCAAAAGATGCCAAATTCCCATTTTGCTGTGGTCCATTTTTGAAACTTTAAAATAGAAGCTGAACATTACTGAATGATAGAAACATTTCCTGCTTTTCTGTGTGTGAATTGGCTGGATTAATCTAGAATTAATATGAGCAGATTCAAAGTAGTTTATAAAAAGAAGAAATTCAAGGGGCAAAAACAGTGGGAGCAATTGGAAATAATGAGGACTATATACTAAAGCTCTCACTGAAACAGTGCATATTTCAGGTTCTAGAATTAACATTCTGTTCTGGATTTCCATACCCCCACACAATATCAAAATGTACATTATCAAAAATTATGATAAAAACACTTTCTGCCTCAAAAAGCTTTGCAAAAGTAAACAGTAAAAGAGGATAAAAGGCTTAGATACTGTAGTGGCACCTTATTTGCATTACTAAAATACACTGCCTTTTATGCTGATCTCATGAGCATATGCATTATGATCTCTCTGTAAATTCAGGCAGCACACAGAAACTAAATTTCAGCTGCCATTTAAAAGAAAATTACATACATAAATTGTTTTGTACCAAACAGAAAGTGAAAACTTTTAAAAGATCAACCAAAGACAAATAGGAATTTTTCAGGTTTCATTTACTCCACACTGACCTGAATAGATAGAAGCAGAAAATTAATTCAAGTCTCTATGGGAAACAGAATTTGTAAAGGATCAAGAGACCTCACTGTAATGGCTGCTCAGAGATATATGAATTTCCTTCAGGGTAGCTGGTCTGTTTATATACCTCATTTTTCAGGTCTGCTTGTGTGCCTCTGCCTGGGTGTTGCTTTGGGGATCCCCCAGATAATGAGGTAACAGAAATTATTTTACTCTTTGTATTTAGCTGTGAGTTTGTGGTTGTCCCAGCTTCTTGCCTGTATCAACTCAAAATCTGAGAAACTTTAGTCACACCATCATCAAAGGACCTTACTATTAACACATAAGAGGAAGGAGGACAGCTCTACTTCTACATGCAAAAAAGTATTTCTCTACAAAAGAAAAAAAACCAACAAAAAGCTGGGAACATCAAAACATCCATAGGAGCATGGAAACCTAAAGCAAACACACCTCAATCTGTTGTCAAGGATGACACACCAGTGATTAATGTGGCCCATATTATCATGTCAATAAATGCTTGAGTTTCATCTATTGCAATCTTTAAGTAGAGCAAAAAAATTACTACCTGATTTGCCAAGTTTATGGCTTTCAGTGCCTTGTCCAGGTACAGACTGCAATCCCACTCAAAGTAGGTCGTGGCTAACAATCGCAGCACTTTAGCCTGGGAACAAAAAAATAGCCACATATGAACATACCTATGAACACAAAAGACTTAAATTCTAAGGTCATGAAAAATAAAAGCTCTTTGAGTCAAAAAAAATCCTGCCTGGTATCAGACTATAAAGTGTTTTCTTATTTCTGAGACATATCCAGTCTTGAAGCAATGCAGTACACACAGAACACAAAACAACTAGAATCCAGAGAAAAACAGAAGGGTTGCAAGGAAAATCAGGGAACTGGGAAAAAAGAATAAAAGCAGAAACTGAAATAACAGGAGGTACACACTTCACAGAGGAAAATAAACAAACAAAAGGGCAGGACAAAGACCTACAGGTTGATGGACTTCAAGTATATAAATTATTTACAAAGAGAGGAAGAAATTAAAATCTTCATATCTGCAGTTGGAAGTAAGAGAATAAACTGACATCTGAATGAGACAGAGAAACATCTATCACAAATGACAGCTCAACTGATGATGTATTGAAAGGGGAATGGAAAATGAGATGGCCTTTGAGGAGCTACTTCAGCCTTACTTTCTACACTTTGATTTCTGTGAAACAGTAGAATCAAATGTGATTTAAGGGCACTCAGTGACTGATGCTCCTAACAACTGAACTTTGAAACTCTGTCAAACTTCAAGCAGACTACTAAAAAGGAGACCAAGACATCACTGGACAGGTTTGCACAGAAAAGAAGATAATACACTGAAGTCAGTTTAACAAAAAACTCCTGTTTGTAAATTGTATAAATTTGTATATTGTAGCATTTCTTACCTGCATTTCTTTGCCAATAGAATATTTCATGTCCATCTTCCCAATGTCATAACTCTGGCTATCAATGTTAAATGAAAGTTAAAATTAAACAGGATGACAGAGATAAATTCAGTCAGTCTTCTGATATGTGCAAAATTCCTATCCTTTCCCACTTCTTAAGGAGTTAAAAACCAAATAAATCACACAAACTAATCTCAGTAGTCAATTTGGGGTTTTTTCTACCCTTACATTCAAAATTGTACTCAATCACTTTCTTCATCCTGTTGCAGCACATTCTGTAACATGATCTACTCAAACATTTCAATAGGTTTTATCCATTTTAATGGAGATTTTGAAGAATCAAGTGCTTCCATTCTCACCTGACATACAATATGGTAACACATAAAATCTATACATGACTGATGTCTAGACCACAGCATATCAATAGCAAAGACAGAACCTGTAACTTGTGATAATTCCACAAAGCCAGATTTGATTACAAATGCTGTGAATGAAGAAATGTTAGAAAGAAAAACAGTAACTGGGCTTTTGTTTTCTAATCTAATATATTCTCAAAACAGGGAAATTTTAACCCACTAGATGGAGCCACAATCTTTCTCCAGATTCTTATTTGCACTGTGCAAAGCTTTATTTCCTCCTCAAATTTTGTCATCAGGACTCAGTATTTAATTTTCCACAAGAATAAAACATAATCTCCAAAGCACCAGCTGTAACTAATTCTGAGCATTTCTACAAATCCCCTTTGACAACATATATATGACCATAATGATTCTGAATCTGATCTACTGCCCTTCATTTTCTTCTAACTATTTAAAAGAACAAGATATAAACACAAATTTTCTGCACTGAGGCTGTGACCACAGCATGAGGATATTGTTCCTGATAGCCCACATTTCCTCACCCTTAGTAATACCACAATATTTATTTGGATCCTACCCAAACCATCTCTACCCATTCCTTTTTGTGCCTTTCATCAGTCAAGGACTCTTCTAATCTGTTTGGAGGAAGTGCTAGGGAGAGAATTGGCAAGAACCATTGGAAGATGTCTTTCATTCTAATGGCATGAAAATCCATGTGGGAAAACAGACATAGATTTTAGGCAATAGTGTACAGGAATCTGCTCAGATAATTTGGTTCAGCTAAAATCTTGTATTCTCACATTTTTAATGAGGCCTCTACTTTCCCTTGCCCCCCTTCTCCTTCACACATGTTTTTACATCTCAAAAGCAGGGGGTTGTTTATTTGATTTTTGCACATTACCTGAGCCAGAAGGAGCTCTGTTCATACCTCTTCCATTCATAGGTTTCCACTCCAAAATTGTAACAGAGGATTGACAGGTAGCAGGTCTGCAATAAAAGACTCCTGCTTCTATAATGTTCTTGTAAAACATCCTTAGATCTATGGCTCTCCAGTCTCAGGTTCTTTAAAATGCATTTTACTTTCAAGATATAGCCACTGTTATCACTTCTGGCCTTTTGCAAGGGGATCCTGAAGATGACTAAAATGGAATCATTAATTGGGTGGGAAAGTGAAGTATCATTAACCAGTCCAGGACACACAAAACAGCAGGATTTTTGAAACACATGAGGAACACAGAGTTCCTCAATAAATCACATTGAAAGCACTAGAACTGTGTAAATTAAATAATAATAATTAAAATTTGAGAGGGAAAACTGTAATACTAAAACCTAACTTTTTTTTAAATGACAAAAAACCTTTACATAATTAAGTGAAGAGGACTCTACCTGTCTCATGGTAGGCTTCTTCTCAGCATTTCTCTTTGGGGTTAAAAAAGGATTACAAGTTTTAGAAGAAAACTGCTTTTGAATGCTTGGTTATTCAGAGCTTTATCAGTCAGTTCTGACAACATCTGTTCATAACAACTTGCCTTCCCTTTGAAATGATTCGCAGCTGTCACATGTCATCCAAAGAAGAGACAAGAAAGTCATTTTACATGCTAGCAGGCTGCCAATATTTACATCCATTTTGCCTCTGCAGTATCTTTTCTTCCCAAATATAAATGATGTTTTTTGCAAGGGACTGCAGATTTCAAATTCTCAAACAAAAATGAGAAGGGTAGCACAACATCTTGCTTCAATTTTTTTTGTTTTTGTTTTTGCAATCCAGAGGAAAAAGCACTGACTAGGTATATGCACAAACACAAAAGAGATCACTTTCAGATGTGAAACCTTATTTTTCACAGCTTTATTTGTGAATGTTTTCTTTCCAGGAGAGAAAGCTTCCTATACTGAGTATTACTTCATAGACTATTGATGACCACAATCCTCTCCAGCTGATCTCTGGTATCACACAACACAATCTGCTTGTGATACTCTCTAGGGGCTCCCTGGTACTCTCTGGGAGCCTGGAATAGTTTAGGATTGAGAGCTACCCAGCAGTCCAAAAGTTTTGGATTCACTCAGCAGTCACTAGCTTGTTCCATTTTCTTCATTTTTTAAAAACCACTCTTTAAATCAGAAGTAAATTTTATCACTCTCATGATCAGAAACCTTTACTTTGTCTGCATCAGTGCTCCTGGTTTGTGAAGAGCTTTCATCACAAGAAGTTTAATATTATTTAATGTAGGAGTTCAAGCAGAAAGAATGAAATTAATTTAGAATTAATTGAGGAACAGGAATGCAAAGATCCCAGTGAACATTTTCAACAGTAAGAAATTTGCTCTTATGATTCCAATCAAAGCTAGACCCCTGCAACTTAGTCACTCAGATGCATTTGAACAAGGCCTGCAGATGAAAAAAAGCAATGTAAAATCACTTGGAGTTTAAGTGTTAAAAACACAAACTCCAACCATATTTCCCATATTTTTCTTTAAGAATTTGTATCTGCCCCTTTGAATCTTATTACCCTTACCAGAGAGACAGGAACAAAATGTTTCCTAAATATTGGGAAAACATGTAAGCAAATAAAAATAAATGTCAGGAAGTTTATTCTGATATAACTATAATAGACTTTTATCTTTGGGAAAAAAACCTAATCTGCATATGATAGTTTGTTTTCTCTGTGAGGCAAGAACTACAAAAACCACAGTTTAGTGCAATGGGAAATCTCCATTCATAGCTCTACAGTTCCATGAAGATGAAGATTGGTACTGATGGTAGTGATAGACTTGCATATCAATAACTTTGTAACTCAGCTCTTCTCTTGTCCCATCTGTCCCCAGACAAATGTACACAAGGGTACAAGATGCAATATAAAAGATCAAGATGTAAAATGCAACTGGTTCTGTAGAGAGTAGGTGGTATGTTCAATTTAGAAATCTTTTTGCCTTGGTTGCTGATTTGTCTTCTTATTGTTTGGGAAGAGTTTATTGTTCTATTTCAAATTCTAATCTAAGAGAAGCAATAAAAAAATGTACTTTGAAAAAAACTCTGCTGTTTCCATGCAAAATTTTTAGCAACAAAATCTAAAAGAGGCAACCAACTGCAGAGGAGATCTTCAGTTCAGAGTACTTTTCAAAATTTTATATGGCACATGTTATCCCTTAACATATAGAGAGAAAAGTAGGTTCTCAAAGTTTGGAATATATAAAGAAGGGAAGATTTCACTTACTTCTTTTGGCAATTTCATCAACATATCTTTGCAGCGCTGCACGTGCATCACCGCTCTCTGAAAATCCCCTTGAGCAACTGCCTGAGAAAGCAGCAGAGCATGCCAACAAACTGTTAGTGGTGCAACTGCTCTTTAAAATTCACTAAAAACCTCATTCTTTAAAATAGGACTCGGGTTTTTCACATCTAGTAAAGCTAGGTTTGGGATTAGGTATCTGTCCTTACAGTGCTATAATAATTCTGTATATTTCTGCATATTTCCAGATGATAAAAAGATTCAGAAAATCACTGCAGTCCTTAAGTCGGGTGCAAAGGCCAGAGACATGGGACAAAATCAATCACAAGCTGAAATGATACAACAGCTTGGCAAAATTTATACCACCTCTCCTTTTGTCTCCATGATCAAATTAGAAATATGGGACATTGCTTTGTCCTGTTTAGGGTAGCTTCTGAGAATTTTGGAGACAGCACTTCCCTTCTAGATACTGAGGTCAGTGGTGTGATCAACAAATTCTGGAAACTACATCCTTTGTATTTGCCTTCCTCTGTCTGTAATACTCTGTAGGATTGATAGTTCTCAGACACTTCAGTCAGGCAAAACAATTCCTCTCAGAATTTCTAAATTACATACTTTAGATTACAGTTATTAGCCTTGTTCTCCAGTCAAGCATAGGACACTGTTGGAACTGACACATTTATGATTCATACAGGCAGCTGTTTATTTTATCAACAGCCATGATAGCCAAATCATAAAGCAACAAATCTGAACTAGAAGATACAAGCATCACTGCAAGAATGACTGCGATAGATGAGGGAAATTAAAAATCATTAAATGATTGCAACACTGAATGCAAACATGCTATCTTACACCTAAGTGAAGGAAATCTATCCCTCAGCAAGTCCTCAATGCCAAGCATTCAGGTATCTAATAACTGGGTCAGAGTTTCCCTCTATACCTCTAGTGACTTATAAGGAAAACTGAGAACACATACTGATTCAGCTTGGTAAGAGAGTACTTTGAAAAGGCTCTTCTCCACATCAGCTCTGTGCTTTTGAATTTCTGCCTCATCTTCGCTCCCCCTCCTTAACTTTGTATACAGCTTCTCTATACTCTGGAAAACAAAGGGCAGACATCACCCTTGAACTTACAAACAGGTGTGTATGTAAGAAATCAAAACTGGGAAAGAACTTACACTCACGGCATTCTCTAGAAATCCATCTGCAAGAGCAGCTTTCCCAATATCTATCCATCCTTTCCCAGTTTTCATAGACATCTGAAGGAGGAAATGTAGAAAGGAGGGAATGTCTTTTGTGAAAATGCAGTCACTTTCAAGAAAGGCAAGGTAAGATCTCATCTTACAAGGGTATTTCAGCCCTGCCATTTCTGACCAGCAACTCTCACTTCTGAATGAAGGCCTGAACACTCAGATACAGCATAAGACTTATGGTGGCCTACTAGACAATATTATAAGATACTGAAATAAATGAATGTCCTGCTCATAACATATTTTACCCTATGAAAAGATGTGATGCCAACCACATTGTCCAGACATTCCTAACTCCAATGGCTCAGCAAGAGCCATTATATCCCTGTAAGATAGAGGCCCCACTTCAGCATGTACTCTGCTTTCTTAAAAGGGAAAAAATGGGATCATCAGTCTTATCTTTCCTTAAGTGATGAGAAGAGAGTGTCAGCAATACTCCTGCCAAAACACCAGCTATCCTTCCAGAACTAGACGTACATTTCCCTCCCTTTCCAAAGCAAATGTAATAAGATTTGAAGACTTCCCTGGGGGATCAACTGTATTTCATTACTCACCCACAATTAGCCTTACCAAAATCTGTCTTCGAATAGTTGCCTCCGGAGGATCGCTGCCTTCACAAAGGCAAATCAGTCTGCAAGCAACAAACCTCACTGCAAGAGAACAGTGCAGGCATTCAGAAGTTTCATTTTCTATACTTCTTTATTTTTTTTTAGCTAAAGTCAGGCCCTGCCCTATCTGTTTGGCATTTTAAAACACAAGACAGAAAAAATCTGAATGCTTCGGGAGTCAAAGCAATCTGATTTTTAGCCAAGATGTTTAAAATTGCTTTTCAGGCAGTAAGAAAAAAAATAAATTCTCATTAAAATACCTATTAAACAATTTAGAGAGAATTTAAGTTAAATACATGGTATTCAAAGACTTAATTACATTGCAGGTGCTTACAGTAACATGTCTTGAAAGTCTCAAAATAGCCTTCAGCAAAATAAGGAAATGAAGTTTAATAATCTTTACAGTTTCAAAGTAAAAAGCAAAAATATTTTCAGGCCTTCCTTAGATATCAGGGATGGAAAAGACATTACTAAATGTATTTAAAACAGCCTCTCCCTAGCCCTTCAGCTGTGATCTGAGAACATCACACTCTGCTTCGTGTCAGCTTACCCTTTTCCCTTTACCTGCTATCATTTATATGATGCAGATTATACATCATTTTGAGTATAATCCCTCAAAACAAGAATGTTGGCCTGACACTGCAATCCCACAGAACTACTGAAAGAAAATGCTGAGGGAAAAGATCAAAAGTTCAGTTTGCTTTCCCCCAGCCCTGCTCCTGGCCCTGGGTTCTCCTACCCATCAGCTGTGCACCTGGCTAAAGCAGGTCAGTGAAAAGAGAACTTAGAATGTTTCTGTATGTAAACATAGATTAGATAGTTACATTAAAAAAATCTCACTTGATATAAATTAAGTGACCAGCAGTCAAAAATCATCTAAAATTTACATCTATGTTATTTCCATACATTTTTAGATTCGAACCACAGTATCAAAAGGCAAATTACAGCTTCTTTTGGCCACATCACCTCTTTACTGGTGCTCTGGCATGGAAAGGGGAGTGATAAGAATGCCTACACTGATCCTGTGTCACAAGAAGACAAGCATTACATCAGGATGCTTCTTGAACTGTTTAAACAAGCCCACCAGTACATTTTTCTCTTTCTAGCCCATGTCTGCAGAGACTCAAACAAATCTACAGCACTGCTTAGTGCCTGTCAGCAGAGTATTTAATTCCCAAGCTACAGCACACATTTAGGAAGGTACAGAACATACATACATTTGGCTCTTTGCTCATCACTGATAACAGCACCCGTGTGTTTGGTCACAGTCCAGTTCCACAAGCTGACTGCACTCTCTTCAACCTGAAGAGGAGAATTCCACTCAATTTTATTTTGTCCTGGACATGGATCCCATTGAAATTTACTACTGGAAAAAGAAACATCTTTCATGTGTTTCACAGGAAAGGCCTCTCCACGAGTTTACACCAGAGTCAAAGGTGTGAGTTTTCCATAAAACTGTCACAGGATCCCCCCAGGCCATTTTAGACAGCAACCTGAAAACAGGCATGCTGAATGGACCATGCAGCATTTCTTCACCTAAAACCCGAAGAGGTTGGAAAAGTTCTCTAACAATCTTATCACATTTGAGAACTATAGGCAGTAAGGCTTCACCTCTTTTGCACATCAAAAAGAACACTAAGTAGCTTAATTACTTTAAATGCCTACACTGGGAAACTTTTGATACAAGCAAACAAAGAACAAAGGCTACTGACTCGTTCTAAAGGCTACTATTTAACTCTTGATAAAAAGACACAGCACTACATAAAGGCAATAAGCTGCTTTAGCAACCCACCCCGAGGGGCTGCATTTTCCATCACTTTATTTTACTTTTCATGACAGATCTTGCCTATCTAGGAGAGAGTTCATACCCCTCTTTATTGAAGTGGCCAGATTACAAATTAAGGATCCCTCCTTTCTTCAAAAATAATTTAGCCCAACTGATTCAGGAAGAACTGAAGGATACTTTTATGCTCTGGTATCTTTACACACAGTACTAATGACACTTTCTGTTACAACACTTGCTAACCTATCTTGCTCCTTGTTGCAAATTTAGGACTTTAAAAAGTTCCTTAGGTGATAATTGCTACTTATTACATATCTCTTGAAAATATAATTTTGAAGGAAGAAGTCAGACAGAATCTCAGCTGTTATTTTTCCTTATTTCAAATTCATGTATTATCAAACTTCTCTTTGAAAAAGGACTTTTAAAGCCGATGTTTCTACTTTCTAAGTACTCCTCTAGGAGAAATAAACAGAAGGAAAAAACAACCATTATAAACAACCACCTGATAAACTTTTACAAGGATTGAAAACAAGTACCTCCAATATAATATTTTGTACTGAAATATTGTTTACCAGGCAGTTAAAATTACATGCTTGTTTGATTTCTTCTTCCTTGGGTTATCTGCTGTCATTATGGGAAACCACAGACAGGGTAAGGACCTCTCCTCTGATCCAGCACCAAACTCTTAATGCATCAGTGCTCTCTGTTTGCATTTACTTGAAATTACAACTAAATACTACTAGTAATTTGAAACAATAAATACCTTAACATCACTAATTTTTTTCTATTATTATCATAGAATGGTTTGGATTGGAAGTGACCTTAAAAACCACCCAGTTTCAAGCCCCTGCCACAGCATGGACACCTTTCACACCTTTCACTATCCCAGGTTTCTCCAAGCCCTGTCCAGCCTGGCCTCAAACACTCCCATGGATGGGACAGCCACAGCTTCTCTGGACAACCTGTGCCAGGGCCTCAACCCCTTGCAGTATTTTACTAATATCTAATCTAAATCAACCTTCTTTCAATATAAAGCCATTTTCCTGTCACTCAAGCCCTTGTCTTGCTATCTTGGAACCCCTTTAGGCACTTGAAGGTGCTGTGAGGTCTCCCCAGAGCCTTCTCTTCTGGCAGAACTCAGTCTGTCTTCTGCAGGAGAGGTGATCCAGCCTTTCATTCACCTTCATGGCTTTCTCCAGCAGTTCCACATCTTTCTGATACCCGTGGCACCAGACCTGGACACAGTACCCAGGTGGGGTTTCATGAGAGCAGAGTCAATGACACACACACATTTCCACATTCAGGATCATCATTTCACATTGACTTTTAAAAACAACATTTCCCACTTTATTTTGGACTTTCACGCTACTGGTGAAAACGACGAAGGCATTAACTCGTTTCTTTACATTTCAGTAGTGCTACACGTTTAGCTTCACTGCAAAGGAAGAGAAGCAGCAGCAGCTGGCGTTTACAGAGCTGCAGCACCAACCTGGGCCAGGGCTACGGGGTGTGAAGCACATGCACTCCCCGTTTCTCCAGACGAGCTGGGAGCGGGGGGCTCTCCCTCCGCCACCTTCCCATCCTCTTCAGAGATGCTCCCCGCCGCCTGGAACAGCTCCTCGGTGAGGGCGGCAATGCGGGACGGCGCCTCCTCCCTCAGCAGCTCCCGCACCAGCGCTGTAAGACAAGACAGCGGGGCGTGACACACAGCCCAACATCAGCTGCCAGTGGCGGCGCTGATCGGGAAGGGAGAGCCCACGGCACCTTCCAGGGCCGCCACCCGCGGCCCCGCCATGGCCCCTCAGGGGCAGCTCCGCCAGGGGCGCGGAGCGGCGGGAGCGGCGCCCCCTCGGCACTGCGCCTGCGCGCTCCCGTCACAGCGCCCCCGGCGGGCTCCCGCGCCTCCGATTGGCTGCGCCGCCGCCCCGCCCCGCCCTCCGCCCTGAGTGACAGCCGGCGCGGCCAATCGCGAGGGCCGGCGGAGCGGCGTCTGTCGCGCGCCGCTGGCCGCGTCCGGTGCGCGGCGCTTCTGGAAGGATCCCGGCGGAGGGGCCCGGGCGGGCGCGATGTCGGGGCTGCTGCACACCACGCTCAGCGGGCTCAACAGCGACTCGTACTGCGAGATCAGCCAGTACCGCGACCAGCACTTCCGGGTGCGCCCGGCGCGGCGGGTGGCGGGGCCCGGCCGGGGCGGGCTGAGGCCGGGGCAAGGCCGTGCGAGGAGCCGGCAGCGGGAGGGCACGGGGCGGTGGGAGCGGGACGGTGAGCGCGCTGAGCCCGCGGCGTGTGCCTCTGTGCCCGCAGGGTAGCAGGCAGCTGCAGGAGAAGTCCCTGAAGATTTCCTCCACGCTGTATGTGGGTAACCTGTCCTTCTACACCACCGAGGAGCAGATCCAGGAGCTCTTCTCCAAGTGCGGAGATGTCAAGAGGATTGTCATGGGTCTGGACAAGATCAAGAAAACCCCCTGTGGCTTCTGCTTCGTAGAGTATCCTTTCTGGTTCTGCTCTGTCAGCACGTTTGTGGTTGGCACCTGTGGTTCCTCTCCACAGCAGGTGTATCTGTAGTGCTGCTGGAAAGGTGATAGCCAACTGCTTCCTATCAGGCACATCCCGTCCATCCTTGCACCTTCCTCTCCACACCCTGAGACTGATTGGATAGTGGTGGCATACGTGACAAGTTCCACCAAGTTGTTCTTTCTGGAGGTAGCAGAGAGCCCCTTTATCATTAATTTCTTTAATGATTTTAGGACCAAAACGAGAACTGTTACAGTCATCAGCCTGACACCTTACATGTCCAGAGCACATATTTACTTTCTCATCTCAACTGCACACCTGGAGGAAGTAGCAGGATGAGCCATGGGGGCATTTTCAAGCAGAGGGTACACGCTCATACAGGTTGTGCCAGGAGCTGTCTGTGCAAAGCTCTCCTTTTGTTCTATTTCAGTCAAGTTTTACATAATAGAAAAAGGCATATTACTGATTTCTTGCCCTTAGCAAGGCTTTAATGTCTTTGTTCCATTGTCTTGTCTGTGCAGGTACTAACATTAAAGTACAGAATCCTTTCTGAACATGAGCTGGCCTTAGCCCGGATTTACATGATTGCAATTTTTGATCCCATAGAGAAGAGCGGGAAGAGTAGAAAAGCCTGGAAGGCAGTGGGGGGGGAACTCTTCTTCCCAAACACAACACTCCCCTGTTGTTTTCTTTCCCCTGTACCCAAGAAAACAGCACACTGAGTTGTCCTTAGAGAGCGCCTCAGGTACTACACGAGAGCGGACGCGGAGCACGCCATGCGGTTCATCAACGGCACGCGGCTGGACGACCGCATCATCCGCACCGACTGGGACGCGGGCTTCAAGGAGGGCCGGCAGTACGGCAGGGGAAAGACTGGAGGACAGGTAAAGGCAGTGCCACTTCATCCCTGAGTTTGAGCCTGTGAGGCTCTGTATTTGCTGGTTTTGTCTCTCATGGAGAGCAATGTGAGGATTGTAAAGGTCTGGGAATGAAGTTTACTCGGTCCCAGGTTTTTGGTAATTGATACTTGGTGGTAAAGGCTGGAAATAGAACTTAAGGGCATTTTTGTCTAGGACTTCAAACTTCCTGCAGTGCAAGCAGAATGTTCCCTAATCCAAGCTAGTACCCTTGAAATGATCCAGAATTTGAGTAGAGAGAAACAGTGTGGTTGCCAGGCCAGTCTCATAACACAGCAGTTTCCCCAAGGGCAAAGATGAGATTTAGATGAGATAAAGTGTTCTGAAGGCCAGGCCTGGCAACTCAGAAAGGTGTGCTGAAAAGCTGAATGAAAATATTTCAGGGTCTTCTTTGCTTCTTACCTGAAAAAAATCTCAAGCATCAAATATATCCTTTTTTTTGTCATTTTCACCATCATTACCACCTTTTTGGTGGATTAATTGAAGAGATCTCAGATGAGCTGAAGTGCTTCTAATCTGAACACCAAGTGAACATGAGGGGATGATGATTCTGAAGCCTAGCAGGAGACAGGCAGTGCTGGCTGTTAACATGTGTGTTGTTGTTGCTGTGCCCCAGGTGCGGGATGAATACCGGACAGACTATGACGTGGGAAGAGGTGGCTTTGGCAAGATCATTCAGATGCAGAAGGCAAATCACCAGCCTGCAATCTATTAATTGCCTCGTGGCTCCTAGCTCGTAGAGGGCTCTGTCCTTCCAGAGCCAGCCCTGTTCTCACATTTGGGATCGGGGTATGGAGTGAGATCCAACTTCCAGCAAAAGGTGGCTCTCCTTAGACTGTGGATATACATGTGTTCATTCTCCCTTCTTTCTGAGCTAGAGAGGATGTTCTGTGCTGATACAGGGCAACAAGGGGAAAAAAATGGACAGCTCTGCAGGATTCTGGGCAAGAAGAAATGCAGCATGTCACACACACCTTATGCTATGACATACTCTTCATGTTGCACTTAAACTGGTGGCTTCCTCCAAGCTGCAACTGCAGCCGTGGTTACTTTCAAATGGAACTCTTTTTAAAAGCTGACCACCATTGGAGCCCTCCAGGTGCCTGGGCACCTAGTCAGGATGCACAAGAGATTCAGGTTTCTAATTTACAACCTCATCTGCTTAATAAACAGTAACACTGTTTGAATGAGAGAAGTGGACAAGGTCTTATCATCCACTTGGAGGTGCTTGTCTGCATATCTCTAGCCCTTGGGTTGGTCAGGGCCTGCAGAGCATTTCTCTTTATGATGCCCCCAGTGCTGCCTGGCTTTTCAGATCCTCACTGTTCAGTGTGATTTTGTTAAAAGTTTCTGTTAATTTTTTTAAAATAAACAGTTGTATTGGGTCTGACTGAGATGAAGGTAATTTTACCCCTAGCAGCCCTCGTAGAGCTGTGTTTTGTCTTGGTAGCTAGGAAGGTGTTGATAACACACCAGTGTTTTGGCTATTGTTGAACAATGTTCCCACAGCGTCAAGGCTGTCTCTAACATTCCCACTCCACCAGCAGGCTGGGGTGGGAATAAGATCTTGGGATATTCCAGACCATATGGCATGTGCTCAGCTGGAATAGCTAAGAGAAAGGAGATGGGGGGCATTCCTTATTAAAACATCTGTCTCCTGGAGCAGCTGCTCTGTGTGCTGAAGCTGTGCTTCCCAGGAAGTGGCCGGACATCTCCTGCTGCTCAAAAGTAGAGAATAAATATTTAGTTTTCCTTTACTCCTGCATGCAGCTTTGCTTTTGCTTTATTACACTGCCTTTATCTTGGCCCACAAATTCCACTCCCATCTTCCTTTCTCCCTGCCCCCTCCCACTGAGGAGGGGAGTGAGAGAGCAGCTTGGTGTGTCCCTGGTGTCCAGGCAGGGTCAGCCCACCACAGTTTGGTGCCCTGGCAGTGGCAGTTGTGTGCTGTGTGCTTTAGCCACAGTTGTTATTAAGTAGGCAGCTCCTGTTGGGTCACAGTGTTTGCTGGCTGTATTTCTTATCTCTTCACTTTGCTGGGCTTTGGGAACATGTTAGTACAAACCATGGCTCTGTGCTTTGCCCTGGCACTGATGGCCTTGCTCTGCTGGGGGAGCTGCCTTGTGGAGAGGATCCCATTCCCCACCCCTGCCTGGTGTGGGTGGCTTTATTGTTCCTGCTCACCCTTATGTGAGGTGTTTGATGCTGCTAATTAACACGGTTGGCATATCACGGGGTCTGTGTAATCTGGTGTCATCCTGGTGTAAAAGAAGATAATTTTTGGGTGAGTCAGTACTGAAATGTGCCCTGAGGCAGCTGGTCCGTGGGTGGCAGTGTGTGTGGAAGGATTTGGGCAAGTGTCTGGGCTGGTTATCACCTCCTGTAGCCTGGGACTACACCTGAACAGGCAAGTAACCCTGGCAGACTGACATGCCAACTGACAGGGGTGCCTGCCCCAGTGAAAATCAGCAGCTTCTGGCACTGTACTGGGGCTTGGCATGTGCCTGCAAAGGCACAGCTCAGAGGGCTGTGGTTAACTCAGGGACCCAAAACACCTCTGAGAGTAACCTGACTGACAAACTTCATCTGAGGTCTTAGTAGAGACAGGAACCCAAACAAGAACTACAGTTGTCTCAGTTGTGGAAAAAAACTAGTGGAAGTCAATGGGTCTATATCATCAGTTATTAGGGGAGGAGGGAGAGGAAGGGTTCCATTAAGAAGCTGGTCCTTGAGAAAAGAAAATGCAGGAAGGAGTGAGGGAATTCAGACTGACCACCCAGTCTGACCTCATCAGAGCTTTGAGACGTGGAAAGATTACAGGCACCGGTTAAGTGGGATCCTCACTGGCTGCTCCAGTGCTGGCATAATGGGGCCCAAAGTCAGCAGGAAGATAGGGAAGTCCAACAGCTATTCATTCAGCTCTTGGGAGCAAAATAAGGGATGTCACCATGTGCTGTGGATGAAGTCAAGATAGCAGCTTTGTCTCCATCAGCTAACAAGGGGACATTGGCTTTCCTGGGCTTTGGGAAGGGGCATGTTCCAGGTTAATGTTAGCTTGTGAAACCTCTCCATCGAGTAACCTGGACAAACCACAGAGTCACAGAGTGGGCTGGGTTGGAAGAGACCTTAAAGACCAGCCAGTGCCCAGCACCTTGCCATGGTCAGGGACACCCCTGAGGAGGAAAGGGACACCAGTGGCTTGGTGGGCACCTGGTATCCAGCCAAGGTCAACCCACTCCAACAGTGAGTCCTCACCAGTTGCAGTCTGTGTGTCAGAACCACTTTCTCTATGACACAAACTGGGGGACACATCTCCTGTGGGTGTCTGAAAGGACACATCTCCTGTGGGTGTCTGAAAGGACACATCTCCTGTGGGTGTCTGAAAGCTGCTGTCACTTGCAAACACGGGGATGGGCACTAGCAGGGTGCAGGAGTCTCACCTTGGTTCTCTGCACTTCTGTCTTGCTGGCTTTTCCTCTCCTGCTGTGCAGTACCTCATGGCTAATGTCAGATACAAGTTTCTTATGCTCTGAATGAAGCTAGTCCACATTTTTCACATCAGCAGTTCTAGAATTTTCCCAGTCCTGTCACTTGTCCCACAATTGGAGTAGTCTACAAAATATAACAAATGCTCAGTGGTCACTTCAGAGAGGAAGAAACAAAGAACTCCCTTCCCTGTGCTTCTTCCTATTTTAAGAAGAGCATGGCCAGCACTCTCTGGCCTGTTCTTAGGTCCAAACAAGAGTCGAGGGGAGATGTAAACCCTTTTTGATCTGCCCCAAGAACCTCTCAGCTAGGGCAAGTTATTCCATTGAACAAGTTAAATTCTGTCTGTAAATTTGGTTTGTGTTATGTAAACAATAGCAGCTGCTCCCTGCCTAGTAATGTGTCATGATTTTTCATACATTATCTTGTCCAGGATGATAGAAACTGTTGCACACCTATGTGCATACCAGACAGTTAAAGTAGTTTAAAGCTCACATTACCCCAAAGTCTTGATTACTGAGCTAGGAGAAATGTTACATTTAGTTTATCAAAATGTCTCCTACCTCTTTGTTTTGCAAGTCAGGTTGCTGTGCCTGTACAACTGTCACAGGTCTTGAAGGAACTGCATATTTATTCTTCAGCATGTTTAAACAATGACAGCATTGACCAGCCTGTGATGCAGGCTGCCCCTGACATGCAGTGAAATGGAAGAGGACGTTGACTTAAAAATGGAAAAATACAAGCAGTCATCTGTCCAGCCTGGCAAAGCACCATCAGTGTGAAGTCCTGTGTGGAGAATATGTATTAGAGGTGGAATAATTGCTTGGGTAAACACAGCAGGAAAATGGGAAAGTTTAAGGAGGACAGGGGGATGTAACAGCCTTAAAACTCTGTGATTGGCAAAGAAATCTCTTGTGTATGAGGCTGGGAAATCAGCACATCTGTGCAGCCTTTGGTGGCAGAGAAGGGGTAGTTCATCAGGAAGTGGCCACACTGATGGAAAACGACCCATCTGCACCATAAATGTGCCACTTGCACTGCCTGTGCTGCCTCTGCCATCTCCTCTGCACCATTCACAGGCTGGCTTCCAGCACAGTGAGGTGTGGGTGCCACTGGGATGGAGCTGAACCATCAGGGAGATTCTCCTCCCAGGGCACATCCTGCTGCTGCAGGGAGATGCTCCTCCCAGGGCACATCCTGCTGGCTGCAGGGAGATGCTCCTCACAGGGCACATCCTGCTGCTGCAGGGAGATTCTCACAGGGGACATCCTGCTGCTGCAGGGAGATTCTCACAGGGGCACATCCTGCTGGCTGCAGGGAGATTCTCCTCACAGGGCACATCCTGCTGCTGCAGGGAGATTCTCACAGGGGACATCCTGCTGCTGCAGGGAGATGCTCCTCACAGGGGACATCCTGCTGGCTGCAGGCACCATCACACGTTGTCAGCTCCAGGACAGACTGAGAGGAGCCAGCCTTTGGCTAGGTGCAGTGTGGGCAGGGGGGCAAGAGCAGGAACCAGGGCACCAGCTGCAGCACTGGGAGGAAAGGAGAGTGAGAGAAGAGCAAGCACCTGGCAGCAAATCGTGCCAGACCTGCAAAGGCAAAGCCAGGTGAGCAGTAAGCCTGTGTGATTAGAGCTGGCTACGTGCCACAGCTCAGGGCCAAAGGATTATTGGATGCACACAGGCTCCTCACAGCTACTGGGTCATGTGTGCTTCAGCTCACCACAGAGAACAGAAGGGCTGGGGCCTGCCTGGAGCCAGGTGAGTAAGGAGTGATAAGAATCTCACCCATCACCAGCTTTGATTTCCTGGAGCCCTTCTGGACTGAGGGCTTACAGAACAACCCAGTGCTGCTGCAGAAATACCAGGAGCTGGTACCAGTTTGCTCTGTTACACCAGTGACCCCATCTGCCTGGAGTCAATTCCCTAGATTCCAGGACTCAGGCCCTGCTGATGGATTCATCCCACTCAGCAGCCACTGCAGCTCTGCTCCAGCAGCAGGGAAGGGGATCTGACAGTGCTCAGATTTACAGGGAAAATGGCACACTAACTCTTCACATTGAAGCATTTGGTGTCACAGAGCCCAGCAGATTTGCCAGCCTATTTTAATTCCCAAGCGGATCAAAATTTAATCTGCTGCTTCATCTCCGCCTGGCAGGGCCTGTTGTGGCCAGGGAGCAGTGCAGGGGCAGGCTCTGCAGCTGCAGCTCTCCCTCCAGAGGCTCAGCAGCACAATCCCCATCTCCATCCTGCTCCCAGCCTGCACGGCCACACTCCTGGCCTCTCACAGCCAGGAGCTGGCAAGCATCCTGTGTCCAGAGAGCTGCTCTGAAGGGTCCCCAGGAAAGCCCCACATTCCCCAAAACCAGCTGGATATGAAGTTCTGAGTGCCATGGGATGTGGTGGAGCCAGATGGGGAAGGAGGCTGACATTCTCTGCACCCCCAAACACCAGCACTGCATCCCTGGCATGACCCCAGAGCAAATTGTCACCAGCCAGTGGCCACAGCCAGGCCTCCACTGCAGTGCCACCCCAACCACCTGCCTGCTCAGCATGGCAGACACAGGGGGACCCATCAGCCCCCTTCCAGTCCAGTGGGAATGGCAACGAGGAAATCACAGATGAAGCCTGGTGAGGAAACGCCCCAACTGTCAGGGCAAACCACAGGCAGCTGTGTTGGGGCTGGCTGCTTCCTTCCCCATCAGGGTGGGTTATCACAGGCCTCTCAACAGCAAAGCCAGGCTCTGCTTTTTGCTGATTTTCTCAAAGACAAAATGGCCTCTTCCAGACTGGTACAAGAGGGGAAGCCCACCCTAGAGCCCCCAGCACCTGAGAGGCTTCACCAGGAGCACACATCTCTCCCAGCCTCTCTGCAGGATGGAGCCTGGGCTGCTGTCAGAGCAGGCTGCTGGGCATGGGCTGCAGCAGTGGGAGCAGAGGGTTTGTGCAGAGAACACACACTGAGCCTCTGGCTGGGTGCTGTTCACCCAACCACTGATGTGCTCAGACCTGTGCAGTAACACCAGTGCAGACTGGAAGGGCAGAGGTGCTGGCCAGCAGGGGATGCAGTGCCATCCCTGGCAGCCCTGCTGGCCTGCATGGAGAGGGAGGCAGAGCCCCCTCAGAGTGGGTGTGCAGAGCTGGGACAGCCTCCACAGCTGGCAGCCAAGGACAAGATGCCTGGCCCAGAGCCTGGGGGTGAGCAGGGCTGCTGCACCCATGGCTGAGGCACTGACTCCCCAGGCCACCACACCACCAGGACTGGTGGCTGCCAGACTGCTGCTTGCCCTGCTGAGCTGCCATGCTGGGAGCTGTCCAGAGCTTCCAGAAGCCTTCCCCAGGCCCCAAGCTCTGCCAGCCCCAGTGGACGGGATGGCAGAGCTCAGTGGATGGCCTGTAACCAGGCAGGGATGTGCCCAGGGGCACAAACAGACAAATGGACATGGGCATGGATGTGCACACATGTCTGGGGGACACAGCCACAAAGGCACAGGGGGCTGCAGCAGTGCCAGGCCAGGAGGTGACAGCTGTAGCTGTATCACAGGCCCTTTGTCCCCTAGCCTTGGGTGACAGCACCTGAAACTGAGTACAGGAGGGCACAGCAGGCTCAGGGCTCAGCAGAGACACACGTGCTGCCCCTGGCCAGAAATACCCACGGCTGGGGTGGTGAAAGCAGCACGGCACTCTGAGGCACCAGCCTGACAAGCAGGGCTGGCAGCACCCAAGGGCTCACCTGCACCTGGCTGCTGGAGCCTGAGGCTCTGGCAGGGCACCCCAGCCTGGGACACTGGGGCAGTGAGAGCCTGTCCTGGGGCCAGAGCAGGAGCCCAGCCCCTTTTCCTGCAGGGTCAGCCCTGGGCAGGGCTCAAAGCTCCAGCCCAGTGCCAAGCAGAGCTGATGGTGCAGGTGCCTTGCTGCTGACCCTGCACTGAGCCTGCACCAATGCCAGTAAACAGAGGGAGATGCCAAAACCAAGCACAGTCCATCTGCCTTGAATTAGGGTTTTTTTAGATACTTATGTCAGGTCTGATTTAGACCAGACCAAAATCTGGAAAATCTTCTCTCATGGATGCAGCTCAGCTTCTGGTCAGGCTTCCTCTGCAGGCCATTGCTGGCACTTCCAGGAGGTGGCATTTCCAAGGCCTTTACTGTATGCCCTGCTATGGCACTTGGTGACACAATCCCTCCCTGCACTGGGCCTGAAGGCAGGACCATGACAGGCTGCTGTCCTGCCCCCCCAGGTACCAGCAGCACTGGCTGGAGCTGGTTTGAAGCACAGCTTCACAGCTCCTGGCTCACTGGCCCAGGGGACTGTGAGGACTGGTGGCTCCAGCTGGCAGGTTTTGGGCAGGGATGTCACCCAGCACAGCTGGCTGGGACCAAGCACTGTTCTGCACTGGCACCCAGCCCAGTGGCAATGCAGGGTCCTGCCAGGGGGCCCATGACCACAGGTCATTAAGAGGAGATGCAGCAAGACCAACAGAAAAAAAAGCACTTAAAAACATTTAATTTACTAGATTTTAAAATTCACTTTAAAATGACAAAAAGGCAGATGAGGTTGGACACAAGTACAGCTACACTGAGGACATCTCACAGACACTTGAGCAAGATATTTACACCAAACAGCATGGTCAGGGCAGTACCAGTTTGCTGGCAGTGCCATGAGTACCAGCACAGGTTGCACAAGCCTGCCTGCAGAGCTCCAGCCATGGCTGCCATGCACAAGTCTGGCACTTGGAAAGCAGGGAGGAGGTGGTGAACACAGCCACAGAACAGATGGAATCAGTACAGCTGCACCATCATGTGTGGCTCTTGTGCATGGGGAAAACAGCTTTCCTGGCAGGAAGGCTGTGCTGGTGTCACTGCCCCTCTGTAGGACTGGAAGAGGGCAGAGACCAGCCCTGGGCCACCAGCCAGGGACTTCCTATGAGGGGAAGAGGCAGCACATGACCCAGCTCTGCAGTCATGACTGTGTTTTGCCAGAGGGTAGGGTCAGAGACACAGACAGCATATTACAGAATAGTGTAACACCCACCCTGTGATTTCCATACTGTTGTAAGTCCTCAGTTTCCTCTAATCGTACCCCCAGTTATCTGTCAAGTGTTCCCAGTCATTTCCTACAAGTTACACCCTGTGACTGTAATCATTCAAGCTTCACAATATCCAAATAGAGCTTGAGAACATTTCATGCTTTGGTACCACATGGATTGTCTACTATCAGTGGAGGTAGTTGGTAAGCTGGTTGTTTCATAATCATCCAAACCTTAACATGCAATACAATTATCAGAACAAAAAGCAAAAGGATTAGCATCAATAAAATGACACCAGGGTGAAGCACTCAGGAATTCTGGTAGCTGTAAGGCAACCCATCCAAAAAGAGGATCCCATCATTTATGTTCTCCATCTTTCTTCACCTGCTTCATCACATGATGGATTTCTGCCATGCCATGGGAGATGGACAGCAGTCAAAGTCTTGTCCATTCTCCTGGGCTTGTTTCAGCAAGTCTGTGAGTTGTAACAGTTCATACCAATGGGAGTAGGCTGCAAGTCTTGAATCAGGGTATAGTTAAGATTCCAAAAATTGACAGGACATAACAGGAGGTAAAAAAACTAAAAAAAACTTCATTTAAAAAAATATATTAAAAAAAATAAATAACTAAAATCCTGTCATTGCAATAAAGTTACAGGCACAAATATTGGAGTGACTACTTGTATCTTCAGTAACATTATCCACAAATACAAAATCACAAGAGATTCTCCTGCATCTCCTTGTATACAATCTCACTAAGTATACCTCTGACTTTCTGATCCTGGCCAATCATTTTCTGTAGGGTATTTAGTATTACATTCAAAGAAGACAAAGCTAACAAATTAGTATTGTGACTATTATTCCAAAATGCATCCTGCTCAAAAGAATCCAAGCTCAAAACTAAAAACTGCTTAGAGTCCTCTGGATCTAGGGTTATCCCTGATGCTCCCTGGTCGTGCAAGCACACCATCCAAGAGAAAAGAGGTTCCCCAGTCTTTGCTTAAACTGTTCAAATATTTCATTTACTTCAAGCTGAGTATAATCCTCTATGAGTATCCCTCCAGACCTGCTGACCATTAGCATCTAATTCCACCTTGCATCTCCATGCTGGTCTCACATCTACAGATTTATCTGGGGAACCAACCTTGTCAGAATCCACAGGATCCCAAATATCTCCATTCCATTCATCAGAATCCCACTGCACACCCACCTCTGCAATCACTGCATGCATTTTCTCGTGATTCACTTGTCCCCTCCTTTCCTTTTACTGAGCTACTCTAACTGCAGCCTTCTCAGCAAATCTAGTAAACCCAACTTATCAGCAAGCAGCTTATTTTGGCACTTTAGCATCATAATTTGATTCTGCAACTCACATCTGTCGTTCCACATTAGAGCATTTCAACAACTGTTCCTTTTGTTGGTGTTTTGTTTGATACACTGTTAACAAAATCCATCCAGGCCTTCCCAAACCCACAAGTTGTTTTCCTTTTTCAGTATGTGATTTTTGGATGCATTTCAATACATCCAGCAGTTCAGCCTCTTTTAATTGACTTCCCCATTGCTCACATGGTCCTCCAACTGTAGCCCACTTGAGGGAAGGCCAGTGAACTATAGGGAAGGTCTTCCCATCTGGGAATTTCAGATAGGACTGACTCCTTTCATTTAGATTTTAAAAGCAACAGTCTGATTAGTATACTGATTTTGTTTTGCTGGTGGGCAGGGTCAGAGACACAGACACCAACCTAAGGAACAGTGGCATTTACCATGATCAGTGAAACTGCAAAGA
>VZUI01092829.1:0-12235 GCA_013401135.1 Cettia cetti | reverse complement strand
ATAATAATAATAATAATAATAATAATAATAATAATAATAATAATAATAATAATAATAATAATAATAATAATAATAATGCTTTGATAGACTTCAAGTCAAGAAGTTTATCTGTGGAATTCACCATGTGAATAAAAATTTCCTATAGGTACTTTACAGGTTATTGCATATATAGACATGTTCCAAGATGTTAAGAAGAGAGGTGGCCTGCCTACCAGGAAGAAACATTCCTTGAAATTCAAAACGGTCTCTAAGCTTAGTGATGGCTGGAAACAAAAGACTGGTGACTTCATTAAGTGTAAATTGCTGGTCCTTGCTGACAGAAATCCCTGCTGAAGGTAAGCAGATTCTCAAAGTGCAAGGTGAGGCCTCAGTTATGCAAACTTTCATTTTGTGTACCCATCACAAAGCTTATTCTCTGCTTATGCTGTAAATATGGGTGAGTTACCTGTTCCAATGCCAGAGGTAAACATGGGGAAAATCCCTGTTGCTATGAAACTTTCTTCTAGCTCAGCATGACATCTCCAATTAGCCATCATTTCCTCTTCTTTTCCAAAATGTTTTTTCAAACTCTAAATTACAGTGTAGCCTAAAAAAGTGAAATAACTATTAGATGCACAAAAATAAGGTTGCTTTTTGTTTTTTCCTAATTTCCACACACACATGTCCCTATTTTCAGCCTGATTGAAATTTTGAAATTTATTAGTTTTGCAGGAATATATTATACTCTTTTGCTGAATTCCAGCTTCAAATATCAGGAAGCCACCAGGGAACTTAATATCCTTCCTTGTGTAGTAAAAGACTCCTCAGATTGAAGGACAATAAGTAGGTTCTTCCTATAATTTGAAACTTGGTCTGGTGTTCTCAGGAGGGTGTTCTCATTCTGCTAGTGCAACCTTGGCACGAGCAGGACAGCAATCAAATGTGAATGCAAAGAGGAGCAGAAATGTTTCAAGGAGAGAGGAGCACATCAGAGCCTCAGACTTAATTTCCTTGGATTTATATTTTCATTGCACTGTGCCACTTTGGGGTGCAAAGAAGGACTATATTCCCTTCAAAAAAACCTTAGGCATGAATGATGATAAGTTCAGATTGATTGATCCAACATAAGAAACTTCCATCTTTCTCTAAATGCTTTACTTTATTGGTAACAAAGTGATATGCATGCACATTATTAATAACATCAGTAGAATTTAGTGCCATTCTTAATATCAAAGACAACTTATTTATCGAGGTGACATTCTACTCCTTGTATTCATTCTAATACAGGTAGACAACTGCTATAACTAATTTTACAACACTACCAAATGATTAAAAGCCAGTACAGTCATGAAGTAATGTGGTTGTAAGCATTTATGTGAAATGTTATAAACTCTCATGAAAAGGTAGTGAACCAATATCTGGAGCCTAAATTACACACAAACACACAAGTGAAATGAAAACCAAAAGTTTTGGGATTAGTGCTTTTCTAAATGGAATTAATTTCGGTGTGCATATGCTTTTATTATAAAATACAAATCATGATATTGACAATATAAAGCTTCCATTTTAGAACTATGTGTGTTTTTTCTGAATTAAAAAAAAAAAATCACAGAGCACCCATAGCTCATGTAGAACCACTTGTAAGGACTGCACACTTTCCAGCTTTCCTAATTACTCTGGCATATGGCCACAGAACTAATCCTCCTGAAGAGCCCTCCTCTAGCCTCAGCCAGCTTTTTTGGACAACTCCCACTGGAAAATTAGAGTCCTCCAACAAAACAAGTAAGGCAACAGATCCAAGCTGAGGATTAACTCAGCTGGGGCTAGAAGCACATCTGAGAGACAGAGACACTCTCACCAAGTGCCTAAATAACTGCTCAATTTCCCTTGTGGTGAAGCTGCTTAAATCTCATCACTTCTGCTGAAAATTACCCTTGATAGGGTTATCTTGAGAGAGATCTCCCAGGAAACCAGGGCCTAAACTACTGAGGGATTTAAGAATTAAAGAAACAGCATCATAAATTCTCCCAGACCCAAGCAGCACTTGAACAGCTCCTGGCCAGTGATAGAACACCCAAAACCCCTTGGAAAAGCACCCAGCCCCAAGAGGAACATAGTTTCTCCTGAGCAGAGACCATGGAGTGATCCATCATCTACCAGCAAATCCAAGGGGTTTCTCTCCAAGCTCTCTGCTCCCTTTCTCTGATCTGCAGGATGTGACCTACTTAAAGCCAACTCTCAGAGAGGAGGAGGGGAGCTGATGTCAGCCATGCAAATCAGGCTGATTTATATTCTGATGCAATCAGCCACAATCACAAAATCCACTTAGCTGGGTGAGGACTCCAGCTACTTTGTTCAATTACGCAATTATCATATTCCATTTAATCCCCAAATCAATTCCTGTATTTAGAATTATTTAAGATGCTTCAGCAATTATACCTAATTAGGTTCTATCAGTAAAGTAAATAAATGATGTGATGTGCCAATCAACTGGCAGCAATGCCAGCTGAAGGAAAAGGAGCTCCTAAGTCCTCTGCATCATGCAAATTAATGTTTGGGTGTTATAAAGCCATTTGCTATTGCACTGGTGAGAAGAAAACCCCAGAGCCCAGATCTGTTATTAACCAATCATTTCAGGGCTGTGCCACCTTGGACACCTGCAAAGATGACTGCTCTTTTTGTTGGGTAGTTGGGCCACTTCAATTCCCTGCTTAATGTTTATAAAAGCTCTGAAGAGATAAAGCAAAGGAGGGAAATGTCTGATCTTCCCACAATCAGGAAGATCTTACCTATGGAGAGAGGTTTTCAGACTAGTTTCAGAGGAAGAGGGGCAAGCAAGAGTAGACTGTCCTAGTACTGGAGAAGAAACCTCCAGAACACTCCCTGTGCTCACAGGAACCCCATGCAGGGTCAGTGGCTGGAACTGTATGACAACATACCCTCCAGCCTCAGGCAAACTCTTTATTTCCATAGGCAGACTGGGCTGTTTTAGGGCCTTCTGATGCACTCCAGACTTGACTGAGCCAGCAGCGGCTTACAGTCTGTCACCATCGTGATTATGTTTTCCTACAGGAAAAGGAACCAATTTTAAAAATACCAGCTCTGCTTTTTGGCCATTTTATTTAATTCTTGCAGTTTTTTCTTTATGTCAGCTAGGATATCTGTCTTTCAGGCACAGAAAATTATTTCTTTATTGCCATCCCATTCTGTCTTGCAGAGCAAAGAGTTTTAAAGCAGGGACCTGTAATGCTAAAGCACAACTTTCTACAGCTTGAGCTGAAGAGCTCAAAACTATGACATTTCCTTTAAAAAGAAGCTTTTTAAAAAAACCAAAGTCTATTTTACAATCTCCCACACTTTTTTTGAGAAAAAGTAGACTTAAATGACTGGACCTAAATGACTGGACATCTTTTTCAGCTGCCAAGTACAAATACCATGCAAACATACTCCTCTACAGAACTGCTGTGAGGGAATTACTGGAGAACACCATGTAATTACTAGCTGCAGTAACTGCAGTTATGTGTTACATTTAACAAAATCATTAGAACTGGTGGGTTTAAAAGTCACCATGAGAGAAACTTTGCTCCCAGGCAGAGACTGTGAAGTGTCAGCCTTGGAGATGGGGCCTGGGGTGTTAAACCCACAGCACCCACATGCACTGTCTGGTGGCCAGTGCTTGGCTCTTTCTCTCTCTCCACCACTTGGCTGGGGATGAGCATTGTGAGAAGAGGCTGCCTGGAGTCCTTTCTGATCAAGCCCATGTGCCCAAAAAAAAGCATTTGTTCCTTTTTGGTGCCTGTTTCTTTCTCTGGCAAAAAAGCAAAAGAAGCCTGAGACTCTTTTCATTTAGGCTGGTGTAGGTCAGGAATTACTGGGCTCAGTGTGGTGAGTAATATCAGCATTTTGTACCCTACCCAGAGCATTTAATTAAATAGCTGATGGTTAGCAGGCAATTGCATTTAATATCTGCTCCTACAGTTTTTACTGTTGTTGTGGGGGTGATTCTCTTTGACTTTCAGACTTCCAATTTGTCTTCCCATTGGACATTGAGAAAGCACCTGAAGTGAATGCTCTGTTTGCAGCAGACAAGGCTTCCTGGCTGTGCTGTGCATGGCCCCTGGGCACAGTTGGCTCCCTGCCAGCAGCTTGGTGCAAAGATGAGCCTGAGGCCAGGGGCTGCAGCAAGGAGCTCTTTGCTTTATTTGGACAGAACTTTGAGAAAACTGGTCTAGTGCAAGGTGTCCCTGCCCATGGCAGAAGGGTGATCTTCAAGGTCCTTTCTAACCCAAACCATTTTATGGTTTTATGATTCCATGATTTGCTCCTGAAAGCTCAAACCCAGGTGGAGGTTTCTTCAGCTCCTGCATTTAATGAAGGATTTACAAGCAAGTATACTTTTCTCAGGCCTTTGCAGCAATCTCCAAATCTACGCTGACCGAGCTGACAAATAATGGGATTGGAGCAAAGAAAATAAAGGGTTGGTCCACTTAAAGACAAGAAGGTGTCTTGTACTTAGAAGTTGATCTTCTCCAATCTGACTTGTGGCAGGAGCAATGTATGTTGCCAGTCCACCTGTTTGACTTTTATTGAGCATTAACATGACATGGGGCAAAACTCAGATTTGCTAAATGAGGAATATTTCAAAAGAAAATGTGAATTCACCAAGAGACAAACCAGAAAGAGGAGTCAGGGAAAAAAATGATGAAACTTTTCAGAGGCCACCAAGAGACTAAGAGTGTTGCCACCAAGGTACTGTTGGAGAAATGGTGACCTCCTGCCCAGTTCCCATGCCATAGTGAAAAATCCTGCATACTGTGGAACCATGTCCAGCCATTCAGCTATTTCCTGCATGTATCTGACTGTGGTACAGCAGATCCCCAGGGAGATGAACAGGGGCAACCTGCCACTACATTTGGATTTTGGCATCATGGATTTTTGTGGGGAGTTCTCCCTTCCCGGGAACCCCCTAGTTAGGGTTTTTCCCTCAAAGTCCTGTACCAGGGTTTGAAAAGAAGAAGCAGAACTTGTTGCTTTGTCTTCAAGGTTATTAAGTTTCTTATCTCAAAGTTTGAGAGCCACCAGGCACCAGGCTTAGCTCACTGGAAGACAGAACTGGCAAACACTTTGGACAGATGTTACAAGGTCCTTTTAAAGGTTTCTGATCCAATTAACTCCTAAAACCTACTATATTTACAGTTTTGTACCAATAATCACCACCTATTCTAGACATGTAACTTCTGCCTCAAATCCATTCTACCAAGTCTCAGTGCCAAACCACCTCAGAAGATGGAGGAGAAGAAGAAGGAGATGAGACACCGCTCAAAATTCTCCATCTTCCTCCCATTCATCTCCATTCTAAGAAAACCCAAAACTACAAATTTTCACCCTGTGATAAACTAAATTACTATTTATTTAGAATCTTTGTTGCTTTTAGTTCATCTATGAGTGTTGGAAGCTTTTCCCATGGGCTAAGGTCAAAGGCAATGCCTTCCTGGGGTCCCAGCTGGGGTCCTGGACCCCCCAGGGCAGCTGCAGCAATTTTCAATGTGCTCTGGACTCCAACAAGTTTTGGGTAACAAACAGGCAAGTTTTGGAGTAGGTTTGTCTCCTAAAGTGACAGCTGGAGTTGGGAGAATTTTGACCATGGAGGATGATGCTGAACATGTGCTGAGGGATATACTGTGTGCTGATCTACAGCCTACAGATGATACTGCAGTCACTCTGGCATAGTTATTAACAACCAGCCCAAATGATATTAATAGAAGTAAAACATTACTGCTTAACGATACTGTGCCATTAACAAAGCATCAATAATGGCAGGATGGCATTACATATACAGATAAGCCATTGAGTGTCAACAAACTAATGAGTTATATTTATATTCCTGTCCAATAATGTTTATCAATGTGGTTGTGGAAAGCAAGGGAGACTGTATGTTTTATGGGCAGGTCTAATATTAGAACTAATTGGGGTTTGTGAGCCAGAACTTCTCCCTCCATTTAATATGTCTGTTGCAGAAATCACATGCTTTCGATGACTTTGCTCTGAGGCTGTGTGTTTAAAAAGTGCCATAAAGAAAGAAATTTAGAAATGACTGATAAGTCCAAATACAACGCATTTTCACCTGTGCATGTTCTTTTAATGCTTTGCATTAATTTATCCTTCTGTAACAATGATTGAGTTAGATGTTGCTTACTTTTTGTACGTCCTCAGCTCAACCACCTCAGCTCCCTTCTTTCTTCTCTGCAAACTTTTATGAAGGCCACCCCTGAAATGAACATATTACACAATTACAAATGCCAGAACTTTTTATAAAATCTATCAGGCAGGAAAGCTGGCAGTGAAGCGCATTTTGGAAAGTCGTCTCAGATACTCAGCAGCACGCTGAACTGGGCATATCTTTTTTCCCATCCAGAAATCCTTTTCCTGGTTGTTAGCCATTGGTACCTCAGTGGAAAGAGGATTGCTGGAGCCACAAAGGCTTTCAGGTGCTACATGAGTATGAGTAATTTACAAACACCTCAGAGAATGTGTGGCTGACCAGTGCTTGAGAAAAAGCTAAGCAGTTCTTAAATAACCATTGTGGAACTTGTAATGCCATCAACTTAGACCCATTAATTTTTAAATTAAAATCTCTATGAATTAATGCATGAACAGTGCTGGGGAAGGCTCTTGGAATGCCCCCTTGGTAGAGAAGTGTTCCAGAAATAGAATGTGAACTCTGTCTCTCTTTTCTCTGCATGTTGGAGAGGGCACCTGATAGACTGGGTCCCCTAGGGGATGCAAACAGATATGTAATACCTGTTAGCCTTGGATGGGGCACTCCAGGGAACTCATGCAATTAGGCTTCTAGGAAGCTCTGGTGATCCAAAATGGGCATGCTGATTAATTTTAAGCGTTGGAAAGAATGTTGCTTATGTTGCTCACTGAGCCTTGACTGCCAAATGTCTACCCAAACTGGGTTGTAGTCCAGATGGTCTTGCCCTGAGGTAATCTGTCATGATCTGAACTCACTCAATTGCTGTAATTTAGATGAAATGATAACTTCACTCCATCCAGTGGCATGTGCCCACGATGAGAAGGTACCTTGTGTCTTATTCTCAATAGACATGTATAATACAAATGGTTAGACAAATTGCTGTTAGCAATGCCTGCTGTCTGTGGATGGAAACCAGGGAAAAGGCTCTGGAACTGAAGCAAATTTATCTCTCCTCATGGTGCATCATGGTGCTCTACCTCTGCAGGAGATGGTGGGGAATCCATGTGTTGTTTTTCTTGCTGTGTCTGTTCTGGGTCATGTGAGAATGTTGGTCAGGTTCATCCACAGCTGCTGCCTTTACAGGAGTAGATTGTGTGACTTCAAGGCAAACAGGAAACCCAGCCCTTCTTACTCCTAATGTCATCAAGCCCATGCCCAACTGATTTTTAGATTTGCACCTGCAGTGCCAGACAAATTTTATGAACAGCCTGAGAGAACCTGTCTGTAAAAGGTTGCTGATGGTAGCTTCTGAACTTTTTTCCTGCCCGACTTACTTATCCTGTCATGCTGGACCAGCAGCAGCCTCTGAGGGGAGTCAGAAACCCCTGATCTGTTTCTGCACATTGGTCCCCAGGCAGCTCATAATGTCCTCCTGTCTCTAGAACAGAAGGCTGTAGCTGGCAGGCATGTGCTACCTGTGAAAGGCTTAAGATATATGGATGCTGTGGGGGTGTCTGACCTTTCTCTCTGTGCAATGATGGGGACATTTATTACAGATTCCCTCACTCTCCACACATTTCTATTAAAAATAATGGGGCCCTACACGGGTGCCTCTAGTCCTTCCTTTCATCTGAGAAGTGATAAATGCAACAAAGTAGCTAATTAAACATTTTGCCAGTGTGGCATGCACAAATAATTGAGATTTCTAATGATAGTGCTGTGATAAATGAAGGAGTTAATGTATTCTGATGGCACCCAGACAACGCAGATAAAACTATCAACCTGCATCTTGTTTTTTCTTCCTAGCATCCCTTTTTCCCCTCCCTGAATTCCTGTTGCTCCTCCAGGCAGACCAGACCAAGGAGCTAAAGAAGATCTGTCCCAGCTGGGTTTCTCAGTAGAGAAAAATTGAAAATATTAGATGTCAGGACGTGGTCCTCCTGAGCTTCCAGCAGATCCTGCCCCGGGAAGAGGATTGGCCCTATTCATTGTACTACAGCCTCCAGAACCCTCCTCAAAACCTCTTGCCTTTATCAGTGGGCAGGGCAGAGACAAGCATGGTAGAAGATGGAGAAGGAAAGGCACAGCTGCAGACACAGGCATTCATGCACAAGAACAGCTCAGCATGCAGCCAGCTAGACAGGAGGATGTGGAATTGCCATCTGGCTGGAGAAATATGAGACTTTTATTGTTTTCCTTTGTTACTGACAAGCTAAAAATAAAAAACAACCTGTGAGACACAAAGGATATCTGGTGAATTCAGGGCCAGAGTCTGCCCTGCTTTGTGCCATTGTAAATACTGGTTTGAGCTGAATGAAACACCCTACAGATGGGTGCAACCTACTGCAGAATTTGGCGCTAGAAGGCTGTAGAAAACCAGACTTTGCTGCAGCTGTGGGGTGATTTTGCAAAAAAAAAAAAAAAAGTGTGTTAATTAAACCCCGAGTGGCACTTTTATTAAGAATCTGTGAGTAAATATGTTACTTTAACTCCCACCTGGTGTATCCATGAATTTAATGCTCAGAGAGTGTGTTGACGGAACTGGAGGCTGAATTCTCTTTTCAGAATGTTCTAATACTATCACCAACATTGCCACTGTCCCCCTAATGAGTCCTAGCAGCATCCCAGGACAAGGACTTTTACCCACAGAATGGACTTGGCCTCATGAAGTCAATAGGATGATAACTGTGCCTTCTCTATCCTTCCTTCTCTTCATCTCTGAGACTCTTTCCTTCCAGATTTCAAAAATTTTTCCAGCCCAGTACTTTCCTGAATTGAAGCCTATCCCAAGAAGAGTTGTAGTTTTAACAAACCAGTGTTTTCCACTGAAAAGCTGATTGTACTGAAACATTTCCAGCCCAGATATGGTGAGGACATTCATTAATATATGCCTTTGGGCCTGCTTTATTTCAGATGTCAGAGAAAGATAAATGCTCTAATGTTTCTCCCACCTCAGGTGATGTGGTCGGTTGCTACCTCAGCAGGCCATGCTGGAACTGAGGCAAAATGGGATTGTGGAGATCCAGGCAGGAGCTCAGGGGCTGATGGCTAATAGACACTGCCACTCTTGGTCAAAAGCACGCTGGAACTGCTGCTGCTTTCAGAGGCAGCAGGTGCAGGGCTGGTGTGTCCTGCTTTGAGCCAGGGTGATTTTGTCTCTCCTTGCCTTTATCTGCCAGAGGTAAACGCAGCTGCTGCTGTGAAAGCTAGCAGCTGCTGTGACTACGGTGATGTAAGGTTAACACTTATTTCTGCAGGCTTTCCTGTTAAAGATAGAGAAAATGAGTGCTTCCTTTCATCTTCAAGAATCCTGAGAGGTGATGCAAACTTGTATGTTGTGGCCTTGGAAAAATTGGAGCATTCATGAGAATTCACCCTTCTTCTCCCTTGCACTTACTTCTAAATATATTGAAATAATTCCACTGTTTTTGCAGATCTGTTGAATTTCAGAGGCACATAAGGAGAGCCACCATGTGCAGATTTTTGGGGTTTAAGCATAGCAGTGTTCACAACTTGCTGGTGGTTGTCGTGTTTCACACCCACAATTGGCACAAGCAGTGCACAAACACAGCATTCCCACAGGGAGTTCCCACCAAGCCTTGGAATGTGTGTCCAGCTGAAGGCTTGTCCCTGGGTGGTCACCAGGAGATAGTGTTTGCAAGGTGTCAGTGGAAGGACCTTGACAGAAGCAGTTTAAGTACTCCCATTGTAAGCAGACAGCACTGCCCAGAGCAGGAAGCACTGAAGACACAGAGTAAAACTAAAGGGCAGCATTTATGGAGGCAGTTATTGAAAGCAGCCACTTGTATTCCACAGTGTGTGACAGACCCATGGAATTAACAGCCTCAGGATATATAGGCAATAGGTTTCAAAGGATGGGGAGAGAGATCAGTGAAAGTAGTCTATTTGGCAGATTTAAACTCAATGGGAGGTAGCCCCCACTGTTTATTAATCATTTATCAATGAAGAACTCCTGTCCTTATCTGGTGTATCGCTGCTGCAGATGTTACAATGATGCACAGAGACAGTCCTGGCTCTAAGGTATTAAAAATATACAAAGAAGGGATGGGACTGCTGGTAACCAAATGTCTCTACAATTTCACCTTTTCCAAACTGTGGTTTGTGTATTCCATATTTGAAGTAAAAATGGGTCTTGAAGACAGAATAAATGAATAATGCGTCCAGTGGGAATTCAGAAATTAGGGAGTGGGGAAAGGACATTACTCTTCCTCTGGTGTTTTGGGTGGTGGTTGCTAGAAACTGAGCAAAAGGGATTTGTCTAATACAGAAATTCTTCAACTTGTTGTGATGGAAAGTACAACACAGGTAGAAACTAGAGAAACAGGGCAGAAAAGGTAGAATTCATCAAGCTGTCCTTTATGTCCAAAGCTGATTAATCAGACATTGTGAAACAAACCTTTGTAAGCATAAGGCTGCCTTTAAAAAAAAAAACAGGTGGTTTTGAAATTATAAAGCTTCATTTGTTTCCAGTTATTTAAGCCTTTAGGGTTCACATGTTCTGGTCTGGATAAAATTTGGTGTTGTCCCTGCTGTATCAGTGCTGTTTTGGGAACGGCTGTGTGGTGTCCTCAGGAGAGACCCAGCTGCACCAGCATTGGAGAGCACCAAGAGCTGCTCCCTTTCCATCTGCTGCCAAGAGGAATTAGTTTTGGAGTTGAGAACAGATGCTTGCACAGGCAGCTCTTCAGGCTGTTGGATTTTACTGCAAGCAGAGGCAAAACCAGAGTGAGTAGGGAGCATGAGAATTCAAACCTGAGCAAGGAGCAGAGGGCAGCCGAGGCAACTCATCTCTCCCTGGAACAGAAACAAATACCCAGTGTTGACACATGACTGCTGTATGCCATCCATCTGAGCATCCCAGCAGACAGCTGGATTTTCCTCTCAAAGGGAGGTGGTATCAGCAGAAAAGTGCCAGATGCCGAGATAATTTGAAGAAATGGGAAGAAGTGGGCTATTTACTGGCCTGGAGATGCTTTTATTTTCAACTGCTATAATTTTCAGCTGTCTCAATGAATTTAGGTCAAAGAGCCTGCTATGCAGCTTAGTCCAGACAATACCAGGCTGTAGAAAACACTTGTTGGGGAGGATCAAGGAAAGGGTGATGTCATTTACTGTGCATCCTGTGTCCGTCTCTCAGGCAGGATGAAATGTGACAGAGCATGGCCAAATGTGGCTGGACCCAGCCCAGGATCTGTGCTCTGGCTGCTACTGAGCTGCTGAAGTGGGCCATCACTGCTTCTCTTGTTCCCAGTGAACATGGGCAGAGAGAATTTAGTTCATCCTGTGTTAGTGAGATAAAGCAGTGGAAATAGCACAGAGAGGAAGATTTTGGTGATCTAGTAAATGAGGAGATTATGATCAGTTTTTGAGCTTGAGTATAGAGGTATTTAGAAGCTGGAATTCAGACTGGCAAGAAGTTTGTCATCAGAGATAGAGTAAGTGGTTGCTGGCACACCTGCTAGATGGTTATCTGTCTTCCTCCTGTCCTAGTAAGCTGCCAGCTAGGAACTCTTCCTTCCCTTAGAGGGAGCTCCAGTGTCAGGGCCGTCTCAGTCTCACCTCCTAAGGGGACAATTCACACGAATGAGCACACCTGAATCTAGCAGTTGTCCTCTTCCAACCTGGGCCTCTCACATTCATACCTGTAATGTTTTCCTTTATTCTGTTTTTGGCTGTTATATATTGTCATTAAGGCACACCAGATATAGAGGATTTGATTCTTGTGTCTGCAGGTTTGGTTTTTTTTTTTTTTTTTTTTTGTCTGTAGTTAAGACTTCAGGTAGAGCCTTTCTCTTTCTTTCAGATGTAATTATGAATATTCACGGTTATCTCAAATATTGTCCAGGTGTTCACCTATAAATATTCACAAATCCTTGTTGTGTGTGATCATAAATCTGCATTATCTAAGCATGAATGTGAAATTGTCCAGCTACATCGTGAATATTCATTGTCTAGATAGACTCTGAATAGACATAAACTGTCTCTATCAGCTTGATCTAGGTTTCTTTCTCAATGACCCCCCCCCCCCCCCCCCCC
>VZUI01092812.1:0-24430 GCA_013401135.1 Cettia cetti | reverse complement strand
GGAGGGAGCCCGCGGGCGCCAGCGGCCGCCGCCCGCTCCGCCGCCGCTGCCGCGCCGAGGTGAGTGCGGGAGGTGGGGCGGGATGGGCCGGGCGCTGTGCGGGGCCGCGGGCGGCTCCGGGGCTGTTTTCCTTTTGTTTCGGTGGGCGCCGGCCGCCGGCAGGGCGGTCCCGCTCCCCGGGGGTGGGGGGCTCCCGCTGCGCCGCCGGGACCTGCGCGTCCGCCGTGTGCCACCAGCCTTCCCGCGCCGGCTCCCCCGCGCCCGGCGGGCACCGGCCGGGATGAGCCCCGGGAACGCGGGCGGGAGGCTGTCCGGAGCCCCCGTCCTACCCTTACACCTGCGGCTCCGGGCCGCGGGGCGGGGGTGGTGCCCGCCGTCCCCCGGAGGTCCGGGAGCGGCCGGGGGGGTCCGGGAGCCCCGGGCGGCGGCGGGGAGGGAAGCGCTGGCTCCGGCATCACCTGTGACTCTCCGTGCACCGCCCGTAGCGCTGCCATTTGTAAACATTTTTGTCTTTTTCTTCTGTTTTTTTTTTCTCCTCCCGCTGCGTCCCCCCCGTGCCACCGCCTTAGCGGGGTGGGGGGTGGCGGGGGGCGCACGGTTCGGAGTCGTGCCCCGCGATGTGCAGAGATCGCCTGAGGAGCGCAACTCCTTCGCATTCTTTGTGTTGTGTCTTCTCGTCGTGCCTTTCAGTAAGCGTCTGTGTGCGAACGTGTTCGAGCATCTTGGCTTCCGACAGGTTTTCGGAAAAGTGCAGGAACCGTTTGCCAGTTCAGTGCTTAAATTTGCCTGAGACATTAGAACAGACAATTAAAACCAGCTGCGTGAGGTGAGATCAAAGGTCTGTCTTGTTTGGATTCCCGTTTCTGCGAGTGGCACATAGCAGATGCTTAGGAAACACCATAACAACAGGGTGAGCGTGCTGTGATTCTTTGGGAAACCAGCCAGGCCTCCAGCAATTTGAGGTTAAGGGATTGCCTGAGTCAAATTTGATGTTTTTGTATTTAAGAGTCCTTTTTCACCGTGGCTTAGATATACATGTTTTTCAAACAAGAACAAAAAAAGGGCATAGAAAAGGTTTATTAAAAAAAAAAAACCACCAAAATATTTTATATTATATATATATAATATATTGCACTCGTATTATTGTCATCGGTAGTTTCATTTTGCCAGGATTAAATTTGCCTGTTCAAGTGTTACTGATTCATGAGCAAGATCCTGTGTGTTGAATAGGTAAGGAGTATTTGCAATGGGTGTTTTCTATACCTATGAAAACTGTAAATAAAAAAAAGTGTTTCTTAATAATTTGCAGAATTTAAGTCTTAAAGTAACTGTTTAATAAAATGACGTGTAGTAAGAGCTGTGTCAAAATAGCAAGTGTTTTACCATAATATAGTATTGACAGCTTTGGAGATGGTCATATGAGCCACTAACATTTAACTGTTTATACTTGAGCTTAAAGACTTAAACTGTTGTCTCATTACATCAAGATTTCTGGTAAAATCATTTTGAGGATACCATCACAGATTTTACCACAATAGCAAAATCACGATGATCCCCGGGGATGCTACCTATCAACTTGATCCTGTAATTGTAATTCAAGAAATAGCTTCATGCCAGTAGTTCCTAACCTGGTTGCTCTTATAAGGAACATTTGCACGAGTGGGCCTCATTTTTCACAGGCAGTGTGAATGTCAGGCAAAGTAGAGCTATTTCAAAACAACTGCATATTCCCCCACGCCCCCAATGGAATTTTGTAAGAAGGTCATTAGCAGTTTCTTGGGGGCTGAAAGGAGGTAGTGGGTTGATAGTATATATAGATAGCTATTTATAAGATTAAAAATAGCTTAGAAAGCTGACAACTATAACTGTTATGAATGATTTTCATAGAAAGACAGGGGTGTTTTTGTACATTGCATCACTGTTTCTGACAACAGACTGGATTTTTCACCTAGTCAACAGATGTTTAGTGTAAAACCCTTAACACATTTCATTATTCTATGAAAACCCTACTCATGGTGATATACTGAGCCGGTGATGGACAGTTTACAATATTCAGTATATTTCCTTCAGTAAGGCAATGAATAGATTTAAATGGTTCTGTTGTGGACTTGCACCAAGAAAGCTGTTATAGTGCAGTTGGTTCCTTTTTATCACAAAAAACTAATTGATTCAGCTGAACTTTCAAATAAAATCAGTTTTGTTTATTGCTAGCCTGTAGAAAAAGTTGTACTTGCTTTATGTAATTATTAAGCATACTTAAAATACACAGCTTTTAGCATTGCTTTTCATTAGTAGATCTCAAAGCACTTTGCAAAAGAATTCAGTGTAATTATTCTGTTCTTATCTTAGGATAATTATTATCATGTTATCTAGTGCTCATAAAGAGATCATTGTCTGCCTGTGATAGCTATAAGAAGGTCTAATAATAAAATCAGACTTTTTGATTTAATTCTTTTTTTACAATAAAACTCCAACAAACTCACCTTTCTGTTTCTGTTGTAGCATTTTTATTTCATTTAATGATGAGTGAGGTAATTTCATACCATACCTTCCATGCCAGTGTTGGAAGCTAAGCCTATGCTTTATGGAGTACAGACTTCACTTCCTAGTGTCAGAAGAAACCTTGCTGAAGGCCTAACTAAATTCACTGATGAGTTAGAAAATGCTTCAGGACAGTTCCTGTTAAGGTGATCCAGGTACTAATGGTGCACATCTCTGGTTCAGTTACTAGGGAGCTTGACTGCTCAGAGAGTTTGTCCATGTGTCTCTTGACATGGATACATCAGGATAAAAAATGTGTGTGTGAACAAGCGAGTTACATGGCCAGCATCCTTCTATCTTATGTGTTTTGCGTCATCTCTGCTGTGGCAGAGCTGTAGAAATGGTACAGAATCTTTCATTTTTTTGAGTCACTATCAGTGTCTCATTTTTGTAATGCATCTGGTAGCAGAACAACCTCTGATGCTAGGAATGTGAAGTACACATCTTTAAGTTCTTTTCCAACTGTCTTTATCAGCTAGGATGTGCAGTTGATTATTACTAATTACATTATTGGTGCATTTTCATAGTTACTTAGGACTTGAGGTCTTAAACTGGGTTGATAGCTGGCAAAATAGAACAAAAAGCTGGTGGATTTTTTTTAAATTCAAGATAATATATTAAGTAGTCATTTAGGGATAAAATACAGGTTAGGAAATGTATGGTAGATTTAATAATGGAAAGATTATAATTTGAAAACTGTATAGTGTACTATGTGCTAAATAATATGGGAACTGTATTCCTAGACATTGTAATGCTATCAAGAAATACAAGTTTGTATTACAAACTTAGATCTACGTTGCAAACCTGTTATTAAAGAGAACGAAGATTTAGCTACTGTAGTGAAATGTTTGTGGGGAGTTGGGCAGGTGTAGCCAGTGATTTCAGTTGGCTCTCTGTAGAAGCCATGCCTTCTTGTTGGCAGACTTGCATCTAGATTTCACTTAGATTTGTGTGGTTTTGGATTATTTGGAAAAAGGTCCAAGAGGGAATGTTTTGAGAAGTCCAGTTTCAAGAAACTGCCTGTTGCTTGCTCATTGTCTTTGTGTGACTCTTGTTTTGATCCATGCTTTTATTATTTGATCCTTTTTTCTCTGTTTTATGGTTTTTAACTAATGCCTTTGTTTACATCATTTTACAGTATTTAAAACTTTAATATCTTTCAAATAGTTCACAATAATGGTTTTTCACTTTGTGCTCACACCCGTGAAAACCCTCAGTGTTATTCTGCTGTGTGCCATATCCTTGATAGCTGTATGAAATCTAGTTTGGAAAACCTCCCACTGGAAAGCTGGGCTGTGCAGAGTGTGGAGGTCCTTTGTTGCCTTCTGCATAGTTTGAGAGCCAACAGACCCAGCTGGTAGTCATACACTTTCCTGGTGCCCTGGTTTGAATAGTCTCCAACATCCTTGTCTAGTGCAAAATACTCTTTGCAAGACATTCAATGGAAGGCTGACTCTGCCATTAGAGTAGAAAGATCCAGCATTTCTCAATACTCACATCAATCCATCCTGTCAGTTCCTCCTCTGCTTTGTATGTGCCATGGAATAGATTCCTCTCCTTTGAAGACCTTCTTTTCATGAAATATTTGTTGAAGCAAGTATCTTCCTGCTGAACTGTTTTTTAAATAAAATCCTGGTATATCTCTTGTTTCACTAGTTTGAACAGTGAGTTTCAAAGGAGGCCAAATCCATGCAGATAGCCATTTAAATAGAATTGTTGAAAATACTTTACCAGTGGTCTCTGGCACCACTTAAGCAGACAGAAGATATGAAAAGGAGCCATAAATTTTGGATACAATATGCAAGAAAAGAATCCATCTGCACGTATAGCAAGAATATGATAGAAGAACAGTGTTTTTGGAGATAAGTAGCAAATAAAGTTATTGGAAAAAAGCAAAGGTTGACTGCCTGCCATGATTGTGATGGATCACAATCCACAGGAGACTCTTTAGTTGGAGAAAGACCATAACTAACGAAATCCTTAAATGAGGGAGAAAGCACTCTCGCTTTTATTCTCTTTTGGATATAGTATCAAATACAATGGAACCTTCGTCTTTTGAGCATATAGGCATTAGTAGCAATGTTATTGTCTCTGCTTTATAAAGAACAGATCTCTCTATTCTAATGGAGTGGTGGGTGACTTTTATGAAATCCTTTTAGTTATCAATAACTAAAAAATGAAATACAACCCTAGAGATCTACCTATCTAAAATCTGATTAAAATACACAGAAAGTTGATTGACTAACACAAATCCCTTCTTGCAGATCATAGAGGGTATGGATAATAGTTACTGTTGTATAAAAATAGAAAAAATGTTACTCATAAAGCTATTTTAGGTGTTAAGCAAAACTTCTAAGGGGGAGTAAATTCAGCTAAGGGAGAAGGAGGAAGAGTTATATACTTGTGGTGTCTTCCCCAGCTCTCACGAGTCATGTAAGTATATTAAGAACTGTTACTATATAAATACCTTGGCTGCCATACAAGTGCCCTAGATAGTGTTTGGAAATGAGGGACTTGAACAGTGTGGGTGTTGAACCAGCTTTAGATATTGTACCTTCTTTTTACCCAGGCACAAAAATATGGACCTATGAATGGCATATCAGCTCAGACCAGAGGTGTTTCTACATCAGTATCTTGTTTTTTACAGTGAATGATAGCAGATGCCCAGGGCAGAGTGTGATAGGGTGTACAAATAGCTGAGTGTTTTAAGGGGAGTATCACTGGGTTCTAGCAGGGTGCAGTTTAGGGGTCTGTGGGCAGATGGTATTTAATCATTTGGGTTTGAATTGTTGTGGTGAATTTATGCCTTTTTTTTTTTTTTTTAACCCTTGATAGCTTTGGCATCTGCAGCATCCTGTGACACAAGAATGACAAAAAGTTTAACATGTCCATTTTTAGTTTTTCTGTTGCCAGCTTAAGAGTTATGATCCTCCACTCCTCTAATTTGCTTGATGTAAAACCCTGTTATTTTTAATTTGTAGAATTTGATAAGAAACTTCTATGGATAAAGCTTAGTGCTTGATGTGGAGCACATATGGAATTGTATGCAAACTCCTGTTTACTGTGAAATATAAAGAAGGGACTCTTTTTAGAAGTTCTTTTCACTCTGAGTGAAGCCCAGTTTATTTATGGTTTGCATTCATCTTAACATGGAACCTGAGAATTGCTTATAGCGAGTTTTACTCTTAGCAGTTCATCTCTACTGTATATGAATTCTATCTGTAGAAACATTGTGAGCATAAAAAGCTGGCCTGTGGAAAGTAATTGCCAAATTTATAAGATTGAAAAAAGTTTTGACTGAGGTTTTAGTAGAATTTTCTGTAGTTGCATAGCAGAAGGCTGGTATTACATCCATATTTGTCCCATTAGTCATAAAAAAAAAAAGACATTCCTGAATAGTTTGGAAACAGAACAATATGTAAATGAAATGGCTCTTTCATATGGTCAGTACAGGAAATTTCACCTAATATGTAAAGAAATAATTAAATAAATGGGTTTGATTTGCATTTCCAGACTTGTATTGGGCTGGAGTCTGTTGAGGACTTTTCTAGTCTGATGTGGACTTATCTCTGGTTTGGATTTCTGCTTCCTTCTCTTATCTGGTAGGATTTGTTAGAAGATCTCTAATGTTTGATGCTTAAGGCGAAGCATCCTTTATGGCACACACATATATGTATTTATGTTTTTTAATTTGTCATCAGAAAATGGGGCTATAGCTTCCATTGTCCACTAAGGGTTTATGAACTCAATTGGCTAAAGCCATTAAAGTCTTTGAATTCTAATAGAGATTTAAATAAATGCATTTGTATTTTATATTGGCATGGGAAGCTGTGCAGTGAAAATCTGCTAACTTGCATGAATGATCAAGGGATAAAATTAAACCAGCTCATGTTACAGGTATGCAGTTTGGAACCATTTGCTGTTTTTCCAAAGTGGAGATGAAGATATAAAATAGATTAAAAAAAGATTAGAGCAGTGGGGGAAGGGACATGGTTCTTCTAAAAGATACCTATGTGAAGTCTTATTGTGAATTGTAACAGAGCACTATGAGCAAGAATTAATCTGTTTTTCTCAACAGCCAAAGCTTTGATGCAGCAATAGGGTTCCATTAAAAGCAAATACATATCATAGGATTAAGTCCTCTGTCTCTGAGTTACAGACCTTTTAGAGGTTGTTTCTTTCCAGATTTGCCAGCCCACTGAGGAGACATTCTGTCTTCCTTTATACCAGTAGAATAACCCTGTGGAACATGTATTAAATCCAATATAAGTTATTTCCTGGTGTTGCAAAGAGAATTTTTGAATTTGAAAGTCTGTTCACTGGACCTGTAATAAGATTGAGGAAAGTATGCTATATAAAAAAAGTATAATTTGAACTCAGTACTTGTGCTAGGAGTATGCCTGTGTAGTATTAGTCCCTCTTCCCTGAGGCCTCAGGGGCTCTTGCTGGGTAAATGCCGTGGCAGCTTCTCCTGAAAAACACCTCAACCTGCGTGCTGCAGGTCTGATTAGAAAGGTACTGGTATGCTCTTCTACAGAGGAGATGGACATGGAGAGAAAACATAAGTAAAACACGGCAAAGATGAGGTGTACAGTTACATTGCATCCACATATTATCACAAGAGCTGTGTATTATATACTTTGCAGTAGCAAATTGCTGACTGTGTCTTTTAGGAAAACATATTCTGTCAAAAAATACCTGTATCTGATGGATAAATAACTACTACCTGGATGATAGAGAGATGATGAAGGTGCAGGAGGAAGGGTGACGTGTAGCAGTATGAGAATTCAGTAACTGTATTGACTCTTACAGGTAGGATTCACAATCACTTTTTAAAGAAAGGATTTTAGAGCCTGGCTGCTGTGGCTTTTGCATGGTATCTTTTAAATCCTATTAAGGAGTTATAGAAGAATTGTTTGTTTAGTTGTTATGAATTGTAAGTCAAATACAGAACCCCCCCCACAAACTAATACTGACTTTTGCTAATAAAGGAATTGGAAATTGGTCTTTCTTCCAAGACTTAAATGAGAGACCACTGAAGAGAGAGTGATGTAGCTTTGGAGTTGAGGAGGAAGATGTGTAGAAAATTCTTATAATACAGTTTCATTTTCAGTACTGTATTGGTTAGTTTTGCAGTTATTAATGCTGAAAGCAGATGACCTGAATGGTGGTTCTGGGCTAAAAGTGACCATTAATGCTGCAAGATCTCATAAAAGATAGTCTGCTTTTTCCATGAGATGCAACAGTAAAGTCTTTTGTCTCTGTCATAGGAAGTTTATGTTCCAAAGGTTGGATAGTTGTCTTCCTCTTCTCCTTTTGGAGTTTGCTTTAAATATTCCTGTTGGCTTGGAGAGAAAATATTTATGATTTGGTTATCTGATGCTGTGGTGCCAGAATAAGCTCTTGCAGTTTTAAAATAGTATTAGTTGTTAAAGCTCCAGAAATACTAGGAAAACTTTGTTCCCTGATTTGGATTTGGATTTGAATTTTTGTCCATCCTTATCATCGAAGGATGCACAAGGAAACCAAGAAATAGCCAGCATTTTAATGAAAATTTTCATGTTTAATGAAAATTCTCCTAAAATAATCAAATTACCTCTGCACAGGAAAGGATAGTAAAACTTTTATAGTGCCTTCAGGAGGAGATTTGTTGTTAGTTGTCCATTTTTTGTTAAGAAAGATGTAATGGGACAGATTTGTTGTGATGATTTGGATCATACTTATTTGCCTCCAGCAGTGTTGTCACAGCTTTGACAAATATCATGCCTGATGACTGAGCGTCCACAGTGATGTGCAACTGTCTGTTTTCACTTACATTTACTTCTGCTTTGTTTTGTTGGTGTGGAGGCTTAAGCCCTCATGGCTTTCTGAGCCTAACACTTGCTCAAGCTGTGAAATAACTTTTCTGCCTTGGAGTATCCTAAGAGGTTTGGGTTGTTGCCTTTTTCACTGGCAGGACTAGCATGGAAGGACTGAATGGAAAATCCTTAAGTTCTGACATTGCTCAGTTTTGTTTCTGTTTTGATTGTCCCTAATAATATCTTTAAGTGCACCCATCCATGTCTGGGGTGATAACACTTGATGAGAATAGGCTTGAGGTGGTGTAAGTTTAAGGAGAAAGCACTGGAGAGCCTGCTAAGGAGAACATGAGTTCTTTCAGTTTGTGCTCTTGGTTAAGCTGTGAGCTTAAGACATGTGTTGTCATTGTTAGTGTGTATTTTCATTTGTTATGGTTTTGATTTTAAATTTTTTTTCAGTGTTTAGGAGGGTTTCTTCCAGTTGTTCTGGTTAAGAGTTAGGACTGTATTTCCTGGGTGTTGATATTGTTACTGCATTTTGTTATTGCTTCCTGATTTCCTCTACATCTTTATAGCAAATGTGATCAGGAGAGAAATCTTGGGGGTTTCTTTTGCTTAGTTTTAAAGCACCTCATTCTGTTAGCTGCTGTAAAAACCTACCTGGAAAATTACTCCGATTTAAAAATAAATAACAATTGCATGCAGGCATACTTGGCTGCACAGCAAGATCTATTTTTAGAGAAGGTTTCTGCCCTGTTTTTACTTCACTTTAGATTCAGAGTTTTACCTTCATTTGAGACCTAAGGATTTTTGGCTTCTTTACCAGTCCTTCATAATAGATAATGCATGTATCCTCTGGATCAGATTTCAGAATTGTTTTTGTATGGGAAGCCATGCTTATCTTCAGATAATCTCAGGTATTCCAGTAATTCCTAGTGTGTTTGAGGTTCTGCCTCAGCTTGTTTGATGTTTACTAGTGGGTCTTGTGGTTGGAAAGGTGAAGTAGGTTGTAGGAGGCTGCTGCCATGTGAGTACAACAACTTGAAAAACAACTGCAACCTCATGTAAATGGGTGTTCTGATGAAAGGATGATTTAGTAAAAAACCCAAAGCCAATCTATACCAGTCTAAAGTAAGATCTAAATGTTGATTTTTTTTTTTTTTTGCACTAGCTGATGATTACAGCAGCAGATTCTGACAGAACTCCTGTACTTACTTCTCTCTCAGTTCTACCATAATCTTCTATATTGCCTTGAGATGCTTAAATTGTCTTTTACTTAGCAGTATAATGGGAATAATGCAATTTTAGTACTTTTCTTAGAATCATTGACACTAGTAGAGTACTTCTAGGATACTGGATAAAGGGTTCAAAATATCAGGGTCATGTTAAAAGAAATCATGGTGTAGTTGGAATTGAGCCAAATGTTCACTCAACTGAACATGACTAGTCTAGGTACACCTTAAGCTAAAAAGATTGCAGAAAGGGGCCTGAAAAAGGACAGGTGAAACTATAAATACTGTTATGCAACTCCTCGTTTCCTGGTGTTCTTGTTGATTCTTGAGACTGTGGATTCTTGGCTTATCACTTAATGTCTGTAAGCCATCAGAACAACGCTGCTAAAGTTACAGTACTTCAAAATATTATTAATAATGGCAAAAGTGCATGGCTGGATGAGGTCCCCACATAGGGCATGTACTTGAACATACCCACTAAAGTGCACTTGTATTGAAAAATTCTTCCACATGATTCTAGCAGATAGTGAATCACAGGAATGGTCCACAGCATTGCTTAGAGTACTGTGTGTTGGGAGTTTTGGGAGTTAGCAATGACAAGTCTTTATATCCCTCATTCATTGGTAAGGGTGTATTTGTGAAAAAAGGTGAGTGAATTTTATTCTCCCCTGTGTAATAGAAAATATATCTGTAGTGTATTCAGCTTTATTCGTAGAGATGCTTTTTGGCTGCAGATATTTATGTAATATTGTGGGAGTTTCATTTTCACAGTCCTTTAGCAATGTTTGTATTTACTCAAGCAGTACAAGTAAAGCAGGGATGTTCTTTTGTTGGAAAGTCTTATCCTACCTGTTTGGGATTGTTTCTGGAGGACAGACTGCTAAGTCCTGTTACAATTTTCCTTAATACTTTACTCAGCGATTATGCCCCAGATTTATTTTTGGACAGTAGTATATACAATATGCAAAATATAATTTATCAATGTCGATGTTAAGATGAAAGTGAAACATTAGGGTTATGTAGTCTGAAGTTCCACACAGCACTGTCTTTGGATTATATGTGAAGATGAGTGCTTACATTAAGCTAGTGTTCTTTTCAGAGGAAGTAAGATGTAAATTCATGGTACAGGTAGAGGCTTGCTCTCACACACAGTCCACTGTTAATAGGCCTGCTGTTTTCTTGTATCTTGATATAGGAAGGACCTTGTGAAGAAGAGAATTGTGCTCCAGGCAAAGAGGCAAATATAAAATTCCTCAGATCACAGAGAGGAGTAAGAAAAGTTAAGAAGGTCCTTTTTTTTGTGGCTTACGGGTGTTTTATGTTTATTCAGAAATTCACCTGAACAAATGAAACATGCCATGAAAAATGCAATGAACAAAATCACATTCTTTTGTGATAATTTACTTATTTTTTCTGTGTTTCTCAAGTTGTGGTGCGAAGCTTACTATGTGTCTCACCCTAAGCTACTTGTCATCTCTCTTCGTTCACGTGTCTTGTTCACCTATCCTTTTTTCCTTTCTATTTTTTGAGGGACTTATTCTTTGTCTTTGCAGGTTTACTCGTCTTCTTTGGGTAGCTGAGTAAATTCAGGGATCTCTCAGGGATTTAAATTCATCAAAAGATGATTGTAATTTTTCTTCCTTTTTTCCTCTGCATTTTTGAGTTTTTTTTCTTTCAGGACAGGCTCCTGTGGCTCTGTGGATGATAGTGTGCACAGATCCTGAAAGTGAGACTGTTAAGGTTTTTGCTCTCTAGACTGTGATGTTTGTTAGGTGGCCTGTACCATAGTACTCCTGTCTTCTCTTTCAAGCTTTTCTTGCAGGATTTTTCAAAGCTGTCTGTTTTAAAGTAGAATAAGTGATAACAGGGAGGGAGAAGTTGAGGGAGATGCTGGATACGATACCAAATAAAACTCAAAGAAGTGCACAGCTTGTTTGGCAGCATTAGGTTCTCTTGAACGCTTTGCAGCACACTTGCTGTGAGCTGAGAGCCAGAGACCTTTTGTTCACTGTTTTAGAAAATTTCAGGCCCAGAACTCTGGCCAAAAGAGTATTTGCACAAAAAATGGTGTATAGACATTGCTCTGAAAGCCACAGACTCTCTTCTAATGTTAAGGTTTTTGGACTCAGCATAGAAATGTCCCATACTCTCTTACTCTCTGCTATTTGAAGGATCAAAGGCCTAATTAATGTGATACTTCAAATTGTGAATTATTTGCTGTAGCACTTACATAAGTATTTTCTGCAGATTTTTTCTGGTATTTAGTAACAAAGTGGACAGATTTGCCTCAAGTAGGTTTGTTTAGTCTGTGTCTAATTTTTGTTTTTTGTCTCCCTCTAGATTCAAAATCTTTACTGATTATAAACAAGACATTCTCTCATGCTGGTGATAAGTCTAAATCTGCCTTGGGACAATTGCCTTTCTTAGAATGATGTCACTGGAAAGCCTGAAAATACTGCCACACAGGAGTTTGCTTTCTCAGCTAGAAAAGCATTGATGATTGTCAGTGCTTGTTAGCTCCCTTGTATCATGGAAGTTGGTTGCGTATAGCATGGTTGTGACATCCTTTGGTCAGATGCCCTGCCTCTTTGTGGTGATGCCCACAATCAGCAGTGTATCCTAGTGTGTTCATGGCTTGAGACTATAGAGGTGTATTTTGCTGGACCTAGGCCTTGATCAACTGGAATGATTTCTTCCTGGTTTCTGCTGCTGTGTTTTTTTTTTGTTGCATGTTTGTGTCACGCAGAAGTGAAAATGAAGCAAAGGTACACAGCTTTTGGGTTGAGACAGATGTACTGGTTGTCAGAGAGGTATTTTTGCGTGTCCTATCCTGTTCCCCAGCCGTGTTTTGTGGCTACAGTAGTAGCCAAAAATATGTCTGGAAAGAATCCAGCATGAGGATAACACTCTTCTCTCAGGAGTACACAATCTGTATAATTTTTTTGAGACAAACACCTATTATATATTTCTATCAGTTAAGTCTTTAGGAGATTAATAGGAAGGAAATCACTGCCCTCCTAAATTTTTTTCAGCATTTTCCTCTCTTTTGCTTAATTGCTGATTGTACATTGTTTTTTAAATAAAACATTCCCATCTCCCTATGTGGGTTTAGTGTCTGATTTATGGAGATGGGATTGTCTTGTGTAGTGGAGTTTATGAACATGTAATTTCTCATGTCAAACAATGTAGCATTTCACTAGCATGCTGATAAAAATATGCATCAGTAAGTTTGGTTTTGTATAGTTTGTTTGATTTTTTGGTTTAGTTTGATTTTTTTTTGGAGTGTGAAAATGTCTTACAAACATTATTACTAGTCTGAAGGACACAGATTCTCCCACTTCCCTTCCCCCAAACCCTGTGTCCCTACTTAGCTAATTAAACATTCCTTGTACTAGATGCAGATGATGCTCTAATATGTGTGTACAGACTATTGGGCTGTTTACTCAGTCCAGGTATTTGGTATCATGCCTGAAGTCTGATTTGAGCCTTTTGTCCAAGAACTTTAGCATCATGGCTTCAAAATAAAACCTCATGACTTCTACATGTTAATCTAGTGCTCTTTTTACCTTATGAACCACCTGCCTCTTTTCAGTATGACCTTAATTCCTCCTATTTTCCCAGAAGGAGGCTTGCTCCTTTTGTCTTTGCATTCCTCTTAGAGGGATTCCCTCCTGCTCTGCCATCAGCTGCATGATGGGGATAATGCTTGTCGTGACCTTATGTTGCAGCTGGAGGGGAGCAGATCAGGCACTGGTCTGGCTGGAGCCAGCTTCTAAAGATTGACTCACTGATGCCATATGACACTGCACAGTTTGGCAAATAACCATTGCAATTTTTCTTGTCATGTGCATATGTAGGTGGCCTTGAATGAGGGGAAGTAGGAATACAAATTTCTGCATAGCACCTCTGTAATGGACTGGATATGTGCAATGTTCATGCCATATTCATCCATCTGAAATCTTGTGGATGTCGAGATTGGAATTATGAAGACTCCATTTTTTCCTGAAGCTTTAAGTAGATACAACTAATACATCAAAGGATTTTGTTTATGTCTGTAAAGCAGACAAAATGTGTTGAAGTCTGGCTTTGTCCTTTTAATGTCTTCTCCTGCTGTACCTGGTAGAGACTATCACAGGTCTGCTGCTGAATGGTTAGAAGAGAATGTGTGCCTGTACCTCATGCAAGCCACTCTAGAATTTGGCTTTTTAGCTTGGTTTATCTTCATTATTAGCTTTTCAGCTGAGATTTGGGACCTTTTTGTGTTGTGATGAAAGTGCAGACATGGGTCTGTCATGAAAGAGGGAAGCCTATGGCAATAGCACTGCCAAGCCTTTTTTTGCTATGCTATTTACAGGGTGGCTAAAAATGGATATTGAAAGATACTCTTTAAAATAGGACTTTTTGTCTTAGTCTATTTTAGTAAATTTAGCCTTTCATGAAAGTTGTCAAATTGAAATAAAATAGCTTTAATAATAAATAATGTGGCTGTGTGTTGCTTAAATGTTTTTGCTGAGGTTTTAAAAGTGCCACAGATCGCTAAAATGAGGGAAATTGCTGGGTAAATAACTGGTTTCAGTTTGCTGAAGGGGCAGATCAGCTTGCAACAGATTTTCTTCAGGCATCAAGGAAAAAATGTGTTTATTTCAGTATAGTTTATGTCAGGTTTTTTTTTTTTTTAAGGAGAAATAGAAAAGGATTAATTTTTTTTCCTTAGAAAATATATTAAAAAAGAAATCTGATGTTGAGATCAGCTTTGATGTTTCTACCGATGTGATTCAACATCTAGAAAGTCAACTCAGGTCAGAAGCTAAAGGTAGTTCTTCCTTTTATTTAAAAACAAATTAATTTTCAATGAAAAACATAATTAATATGAATCCAAAATGTCTAACGTGTAGTTTTATTAGTAAAATTCTCTAAATCTTGTAAACCTTGGATTTCTGCAAATAGAATTCTAGTTTCCTTTGAAAGTAAGTTGATACCATTGTGAGTTTGGAAATAATCCTAAAATGCAATCCTTTAAAATATTGCTTTTGGGGGGGATATTTTTGTTATCCCCAGCAGTGTTGGAGATTAGACAGACATTAGATTTTGGACTGTTGTCAGCCTCGTTCTAGGCTGGGTTTACAACACTTCAGAGGACCTTGTGTGCTTGCAGTTTTCTGTAGCATATATTGTGTGTCAGTGGGGCATATAGGGCATTTGGGAGAACAGTGTTCCAGAAGGAAGGATCATTTAACCTTTTTCTTTTTTTTTTTTTTTTTTTTTTTTTTTTTTTTTTTTTTTTGAATGCAGGCTAGAAATGGACAGAAATGTTTTGAAGCAAGATAGACTGGAAAATATCAGATGAGCGACACTCAGGGGTGATGGGATCATACCACAGACTGGAAGCCAGTAATGTTAAATTCTGCCTTCTTATTTATGAAGAATGCCATGCTTCCCCTCAGTATTAAGAAGGTTGCTCCAGCTCTATCCCATGGGAGAAGTCCTGTGGTGCAGCTGAGCTGAGCTAACATATTTTTATTTCTGAAAGGTCTTCCTGCACCTCAGCCTTGTGCCTGCTCCGTAGCTGCAATTCCAACACTCACCTGACCCATCAGCGATTTAATCCAAATCCCTAGAGCCACAGAATATTTCTCACTTTTTAAAATATTTATTTTGTGCTGTATTAAGAAACTGAGTCTGCCCAAGGAGATGTCAGACGGGGACCTGGCAGTGAAAACAGGGATGAGGGCCAAGTGGATTTAGGAAGGGAAATTGGAGTGGGTCACTGAGGTGGCAGAGATTAAGAAGTCCTTCTACAGCATAGGCTTCTTTGAACAGTTTGCTGTCTTGCAGGCCTTTGGGAAGGAATTGTACTTATCTATCTGACAGAGTTGCTAAAAAGACTCTGTAGTGTGTGCACTCAAGGCATCATAGGGCGTGAGAGATTTTATAGGAGCAATCCTGCCTTACTGTATATGGAATGTACTACTTTAGCCATAAAACTTTATTTCTCAAGGGACAAGATGTCATAAAGCTGTTGGATTGCCAGTGGTAGTGGTGTCTCTGCCAGTCACGTACCAGCTCTTCTGTTGAAGATGGATGAAGCTCTCTCAGTAATTTTGTGGTAAGAGCAGGGCTCTCTGAGTCATTGAAGGTTGCCATGAGAAACCCAGTAGTGTTTCCATAGGGCATAGCAATGTAATTATAGAAGCTTCATTTGAAAATTGGTGAGGTGTCAGTTATTTGTAGCTCTGCTTCAGAGCAAGAGAAACAATAAATATTGAACAGAGCAGATGACTTGTGTGTATCCTGATTTTCTCTGCATCTGCATGTGGTTTTCCAGGAGATAGGCTTGGGTTTGCTTTTAATCTGCTGGAGCTCTTGCCGATCTGGGTACTGTTCTGAGAAACAGCAATAAAGGACATTCCCTATCAATCCAGAGCAGTTCCTTTGTAGTTTGGCTTTTGGCTCTTGCAAGGAAAGCAACAGATCCAAGAATCACAGACCACATTGCGTGAGGTAATGTTATGAAACAGTAAATGCCTTGCTGTGCTCTGCTTAAAAATTGTGATAAAATGTTGAAGCATTGAGAGGGAATAATCCTGCAACATCTGTAAGGCTCTACATAAGAAACAGTGTTTTATTGTAGAACATCCCAGCCTATGTGCTCCCCGTCCCAGTGGGAGACTGACTGCCTGGCAGAATATAGTCTGTAATCAGATCCCTGCAGCTCTGCGTTGCTCTAGTGTGTCTGTTTAGAATCTAACATTGTCTTGCTTCATTTTATGGTTCATATTGCTTTCTGTGAGATGAATTTCTTCATCTGAAATGAAAATTGGTAAACATGCAAGTGCAAAATAAAGCTTGTGAGTTAGATTTATAAAAACCTATGTTACTGGTCTCAGTCAACTGAAAAATCAGTTTAAATATTTTTTTGGATGTGAGTTCTAGCTTCTCAAACTTTAATCAACATTATAAAATTTTACAGCCTTTTTTTTCTGACATTAGTTAAAGGACTTCAGAAAGCATTTCACTAAAATTAGCATCGGAAACAAAATCATAGAGGTTGAAAATTATATTATTTTACTGACATTTTGCTCTTAAAAGGGGGGGGGAATATCCCTGAAACTTGTTAATACTGCCTCCTACCTACTTATCCAATAGAAATAAAAAAATATATGCAAGGTAATTAAACAGACCAGATAGGCTTTGCAGATAATTTATAGCTGTTTTAGAATACCGAGGGTAGAATATCTCAGTCTATGTGGATGGGAACAAGAAAGAAGTGTTAGAGATTTCTTAAATCTAGTGCAATGCTTTGATCACTCCTGGGAACAGGGGAAAGAAATTTTGGGCTTGTTTGGAGGCCCCTTAAATGTCATATTTGTGGGGGATTTTTTGTTATTGGATGATAATAAGCTAAGTTGCTTAAGGACTTTTTGTACAGTAAAGATTTGACAGTAAAGAATGAAATATTTGTTTTATGGGTTAGCCATCAGTAAAATGTTTATTCCAATTGTTAGTGATAGATTCTGGTAGGATTGCTGTGGTATTGACACTGTGGGGAATAAAAATGAAGCAGAATATTATGTATCTCTCAGGTGCATTTATTTGTAAAATTATTAGTTCCTATATGATAATTGCCTTTAGGGGTTTGCTTTTTGCAAGCTTACTGTGGAACATTTATCCCCTCACTTCTGTGTTAAGGTTATTTAACATTCTTGGAATGCTGTATGCCATCTCCTTGCATTGTCTTATGGCTTTGGGGTTTTATTAATATGCTGAATTCCTCATCCTAAGAATGTAATGAGTGGTTTTTATTTATTTTTTTTTTCTCATAGACAATCCTAGTAACCTTTCCACATTTTGTTTTGACCAGTGGCACAAGCATTACACAACCTCTTTTACAAGAGAAATATGTTACAATGTAGATGTAAGGAGAAATGGCCGCAGCAGTAAAACAACTCCGCTGTGACGGTTTACAGGTATAAACAAGGCAGTATATTTACATGTAAAGTAAATCTTGGTTTATGTCTTTTTAGAAAAGAAATGGACTGATTTCAGGCAAGCATGTAATCTGTGGATTAAGTATAACAGATTTTTTTTTTTGTTTTTTTTTTTTTTATATATATCTTGCACCATTTTAATCAAGCAGCCAAGAAGTGAGTTGTTAGGTTGACATTCCAATGAAATCGGCATCTGTTAGGTATTATTTGAGTTCCTAGAATCACTGAGTAACCAGATTTTCCCATTTTTAATTTAGGTATTTAATTCTTTTAATAGCTAGGAATAGAATTCTTGTATTCTGATATTGTAATTTCTGTATGTTCATCCTCTTTGTTTCATGCTGTCATTCAATAGAAGAGTAAGTGAAAAGCAATATATAATTTTAGTTATTGAGATAGAATTTTCCTTCAATATCGTTAGGTTACCTAATTTCAGAGGCATTGTATGAAAATACTTTATGAAATACGGTATTTTAACCATTTTCTCTAATGTTTGTCATGTGCATCTGTCTGCTACAGATCAAATGAAATGTCAGTTTCAAGCAGATGCTGGACTGTTGAATTCATTGTAATCTAGCTAATAGAGGTAACAACAAAGCATATAGTTTCCTCGTAGTAACCTGTTATTATGTGGTCTGTGAATAATACATAGTTAATGGAGAATGTATTAAGGTGTCAGTGCAGCATTAGCCGCTGAAGTACTATACTGTCTTATGTTCCTTGTGTCTAAGAAGGAACTGGAATATCCTGATCCTCTTAAGCTACTGTATTGAAATCCTGAAAAAGATGTTTTCATGTAATTTGTTTTAATAGACTTTGTAAGCTCAAGGGGATGACTGACACTGCAAGATTATGATGTTACCTTGCCAAGCTGCTTACCAGAAAAAGCAGCAGAATTTTCCTTACGCAGTTTGCAAGCAGGCTTTTCAACAATACAGATGTTGAACCTTCAGTACAGATGTTGAATTTTGCAGAGGGAATGATCAGAGTGGATTATATGTTGTTTCTTTTCTCTGATTGTTCTGCTTTTCCACCTCTTCACAAAACTCTTTAACACAGTAAATATTGGGCTTTCTCATACAGCTCTTCATGAAATACTTATTTAACTAAAAAAAAATTGCACTGAAATAGGCTTTTCTAAATATATAGTAGTCTTAGGCATAGAAGGAAAAAGGTAACTATGTAAGATAGCCATAAAATTTTACATCAAAATTATCTTATGGAATGACCTCAGATTGCTTTTGTCTTATTATTACTTTTGTCTAGAAAAGGCAAAGTGTGCTTGAGCAAAGTGTGATTGTAGGACTCTGACCTATATTTGTCAGATTTAGCAGAAGGTGTCTGCTAAGTAGCACATCATCTACTAAATGCAATTATTTTACTTTCCCAAATCCAGGTTTCCAAAATGAAGTACAAATTCTTCAACCAAATCAATCTTTCCACTGGCTATTTTGAAAAGTTTACTGTCTTCCTCTGAAGATCCTCGTGTTCCTTGGGAAGGGCAGTAAGGTGAAACTTGACAGTGGGAAAGAAGAACACGAGCATTCTTTCTCTTGTTTAGTCATGCATAACTTTAATTTTATGTGAATGTATTAGCTCTGTGTGAGTGTTTATCTAAAAGATACAGATTTAACTGTAATGATGAATCTTCCCTTTTGATTCTCATGCTTTGTAGATTTCGAAGCTGAGCTTTACCAAAAAAACCCCTTTTGGGTATAGCTTAGGTAAAGGTGCATTTAAAGGGGCATTGAGAGTTTTCTGTTGAGGAAGAGAAATAATTGGGCCCAAGTAGTTTGACATTTACTTCATTTATATAACTTCCTGGGGATAAAAACAGAATAAAATTAGTTATAGCACTAGCTACCAAGTAATGAGAATATTACTTTTCCCCAAAAAACCCACAGTGATTTTCTATAATTCTTGACTTTCTTGATGAAATGTGAATACTTGTTCAATGGAAGAGAATTTTCATAATTTTGTAGAGATTAGCGTTAGAAGCAACCAGGTACTTGTACAGAGGGCATTGAATGAAATATTCAGAATTCCTACTTAAAATAACTCATGTTGCTCCTTGAATATATTTTTCTAGAGTTTTTTCAACCCTTTTTCTCTTCATTCATTTTCATGTGTGATCATTTTAACACATTTATTTTTCATGCTTAAGAAAATAGAAGATATCCTCCCACTGAATACCTCTGTAATTGGCAATTTTTAGCTATTATGGACTTCTTAATGGAAAGGTTGCAGTGTCCCAGTCATGAATGAGGAATAGCATACTGCTATTTCTTCTTCCCACTTCAAAGTTTTGTTTTTTTAATATATCTACCTAGATATTTCATATCTGGTCTAGCAGGAGCTAGGCCAGTATGAAGAGAGAATTGTGAAGACATCTATAAAGTAAAACTACTTGGACACAAGACTGCTCTGTGAATTTACCTAGGTGCAGATCTGCCTTCCTGCCTTCAGCTTAGCCACCAGAACATGACTTTGCCTGGTGGACACCTGTGTCTTGCTGACCTCCTTGCTTCTGTCTGGACAGGTGAGCAGTCAACACTTGGCATATTCATGCAGATCAAAAACATCATTCACCTAACAGGACACGTGTGTATGCAGCTGATCTTGTGCTCTCTGAGTCTTGGTAGTGAAACAACAACTTACAGAAGTCTTTGCTTTGCTCCAAGCATTTATTTAAAGCTCCTGACTTTTACAAAGGCTTCTTCAGTGATTCTTAATTATCAAGGTTTCCTCTAAAGCAACCACTCCTTGAGTTTCCATTATATTATATGCCTCCTTTAACCCAGAGATTTTGACATGGCCTTCCAGAACTATGGAACTTGGAGCAAAAGAGGACAAGTAGAGGGAGGCAGTGAAGCTGTTCTTAAGCTTTGCATCTCTTTGTTGCAAGGGCAGAGTATCCCTGCTCTGCATCTGGACCTCTAAGCAGTAGTTGTGAGTGCCGGTCCTCAAACACAGACTGAAATCTTGAGTTACAGCGCATTTATGAGACAGCCAGGACTAGTGTTAAGTTCTTCTTCCCAAAGACTGAGAAACCCAAGTTGTTTGAAAGATGCAATTCCTGACTTTTTTGTGTTTTGAAATATATACACACACACATACATGCACATATCTCACAATCCATCTCACCTCTGTGGTGCAGCTTGTGCATCACCAGGAGCTGCCTCTCTGCTGCAACACGCTGCACATGCACCACTTCTCAGCAATTATCAGGTTTCTAACTTAAGTATGTCTAGCTGTCCAAAAGAAATAATTCTTGTTTATAAGGTTCTTCTGAATTTTAAAAACTGATGACATCTGATGTTCTCTTCCTTCATCTCCCCTTCCTTTTTTTTTTTTTTTTTTATGTTATTGTTTGTTTCCAGTGTGGTAGTGGATGTGTCACACACAAAGGTGTATTGGGATTTTTGAGGAGAATATCGAAAGTTCAGTGTATGTTCATAAGAAAGTATTAAAGAGCCTGTGGGCAGATATTGGAGATAATTAGGAACTAGCTGGAACTGCTGCAGACTCGAGGGATGTTTGCAGGCTGCAGAATGTTCCTACGGGAAAGAAATTGCTCTGTAATTACAGGCAAGGTCAGCGCAGTCACTTCAATGAAAAAGAGATGGGGAGAGCTGAGGCTCCCTCCCTTGAAGGTCTTTGTTATTAGACACAGCTGATGCCACTTTTTGAGGAAGTGCCTGGTGAAGTATACATTGTCTAAGGATTCTCTGGGCTGTGAGGATTGTAGCCTTTTCTTGAGAAAGAAGATTGACACTTGTAAGTGTAAGGAATTTCTTGGTCATTCTTCACATTTTTTTGAATCTCTAAAGCGTTTGGATGTGTTTTTCAGTGGTGTGACTCTCCCAACTCTTCAAAAGGCTGGTATGTGTTATTTGTGCATTTTTATTTTCTGAGACAGGTTTTTCAATACCTATCTGGAGTATTTCAGCTCACTTCTGTTTGTTTGAAAATGAGCCATGTTTTTGTCTCCAGGACATCCAAGCCATCTTAAATTTATCCTCAAGAGGAAAAACTTTGCTTTCCTTTCTTCTAAGGCCAAACTCCTAAGTTCAGAAATATTCTGTGCCCAAACTTTGTTATCAATAGCCTTCAGGTGGCAATACTAGTTGCAAGTACTCCTCCCTTCTGATTCTCACTTGTACTTTTTCCAGTTTGTCAGGGACATCACTGTGACTGTGTCAGGGATTGATTCTACTTAAAAGAGCAAAAACTCTTGGGCACAGCTCAAACTGATTGAAATTTATTGCCACAGTTCCCAACCCCTTTGTGCATGGTGAGTTCAGGATGGGAAGCACTCTTAAAATCAGTTGTTGTTTTTGGAGAGTTAAGTTTTCAGCAAGATCAGCTTCTTGAGCTGCATGATTAAAAGAGGGCTGGTGCTTTGTGTTAGGAGAGGCTGGAGGGATATGGTTTGTCACAAGGGAAGTTGAGAGTGTGGCTGAATCTAGTAAGCAGATATATATTGTTCAAGTTACGGATCTTAGGTTCTAAAATCTTTTACTGGATCTTTTCTCAGATACTCAGACTCTAGCTCCTTGAATGGTCATTCTGGCTTAAGTGAGTGGCATAGTGTGTCATGCTAGGGGTTGAGAAAGAAGTGATTAGAGTGGTGAGAGCAGTGACTTACAGCTGAATGCTTTGTATTGTGAAGTCTAACCTTCAATTATTTTTCTGGTTTGCTTCCCCACCATAAAAGCTTAACAGATCTGGCATTGTTTGACTCAAAAATCTCCCATGAGCGTGTTTGACCAGTAACTGATTAAAGGGACTTGCATCAGTTCTTTCACAAATGGCTATATTATTTATTCAACAAAAGTATCAAGTTGTTAAAGAAAATTTTTCCAAACCAGACAACAGAATGTCAGTATTCTCTCTTGCATGTTTTGGTAGTTTCAGATATCTCAAATACTCTTAGATTTGAGACTGAGTTGGTTCTGCAGTACTTTATCTTTTCTAACTTCTTTTCCCTGTGAACGGCATGACTGTTTATTTCACTTCCTGCACACAGAGGATTTTTAACAACCTGCTATATTTCATGTCTGCAGGCCTTCATCTTTTGGAGAACATGTATAAATTTGGCAACAATTAGTATCTTTTAACAGTTTGCTTAAAAACCCTCGGTGTTTTTCTTGAAAAATATTTTCTTGAAGGCACTTCAAAATTTGTTCCTTGAGTATTGTTTCTAACTGTTTTTAAATTTAGCTCCATTTAATCTGTTAGTGTAGCATCAAGAATTAAAAGTGTAATACATATAATAGTTTTAAAAATAATATGGGTATTTCTCTTATTTTTTGTATAAGAGCTGTAATGAAAAAGATCTTGCATTTTAAAAAATGTATGCAGCATAGATATATTGCCTTCTCTCTATTACAAGAGCCCAGGAAGCTCATTCAGATACTACTATTTTTAATTTTCACTTCCCTGAGAGTGTAATTTGGGGAGGAGATGGCAGTAAGTTTGTCAGAGTATTGCATTGAAATAAATTTTGTCAATATTCACAATGAGTGTTTGCTGAACAGCCTCTAATACAAGTTTCACTTCCCTCAATATGCCAAGAAATAAATTCTCAGTCATAAATTTTCAGCAATTTTATCTGCTTAATGATACATGGGTTCATATAACTAACATTACAGTGTCTGTATTACTGGGTTGGCATTTATCAATGTCACATCACAGTGCCTGGCATTACACCTTTGCTGCAGGTCTGTTTTGGGGCAGCTATGCTGGAGCTGCAGATTTTTTGCATCTCTGATTAATGTGACTGACTGTCTTGCCCAGGCTGTCTTCAAGTAGGGGAAGAGCTTCTAGACTTACTCAAGGACAAATGCTGTGAAAAGAAAGCCATTTAACAACAACTGCAACAAAAATCAAGCATCTTCTAATTTCATCTCTACTCTTCCTTCATTTTTCTTGGGCTAGAGAGCATTTTCATAACCACTGGTTAGCTTATTGCTATATATTTAAAATCATGTCCTCCAAATTAATTTTGTGTTGTTCTGTAATACGCAAGGAAGGTGTTAACCTCAGTGACTGCCACAATGGGAGGTGAATAAAGTCAAGATAGTTAGAAGATGTGAATGAAAGCAGAGGAAAATCAGTACCTATTCAGGTCAAAATAACTTTTTTTCCCCTGTGGAATTGGCCCATTTTAATGCAAAGAAGTCTTTAATCTCCAAGCCAGTTAATTTTCTTCTTCAGGCCTTTTAGGAGTATAGATAGTTTTGTTAAGTAATTTTCTTTGCTTTTTTGATACGATTGTTTAATAATTTTTGTTAATTTATAGGTTGGACTAAATAAACAGCAAATTATTTCATCTTAGTAGCTTCTATCTCTATCATATTTAGCCTATAATACAGTAACTCTATTACAGGATGTGCCAATTTTGTACTGGAGTGTTCAGCAGTAATCTTGGAGGTTGCTCCCACAGTCCCCATTTGATATCTGGTGGGATCATGTGCTATCAGCTTGTGCCAAACCAGTTTGGCTGGCATTTTTAAAATACCTTCCTACACAGTGTCCTATCTTCGGGGACACTGGTGTACATTTTTTCATTCTTTGACTGTAAAGGGAGGGAAAACTACACTTTCCTTTGACTTTATGCAGGTTTGGCAGGTAAGAAATCTGGTTAGGCTGAAAAATCCTGAAGTCTTTTCAAAGCCTCTTTATTTTCTATTTCTTTCCTTAAGATGTTTGGGCAGTCAGAGTCTTCCAAAAGCAGCAAAGTCCTTATTTGTTTTGGTTTCTTGGAGATAATAATTCAGAAATAGTGTGTAGTCACTTCAGTTTTTTCCCTTCCCTTCCCTTCCCTTCCCTTCCCTTCCCTTCCCTTCCCTTCCCTTCCCTTCCCTTC
>VZUI01092805.1:0-33297 GCA_013401135.1 Cettia cetti | reverse complement strand
ATAAAATAAAATAAAATAAAATAAAATAAAATAAAATAAAATAAAATAAAATAAAATAAAATAAAATAAAATAAAATTTAGCACACTCTTCTTGTTGACTTGAGTTAAAAAGAATCATGGCTTTTTCCCAGTTGTTCAGTTAGGTGCCTACTCATAAGGAATGGTAAGTGTTAGATATTTTATGAGCTTTAAAAATAGCTTTGATAGAATTTCACAGATTCCATGTCCCATATAGATTATGGAAAACAATATTCCATTTTAATAATATTATTTCACTTCTGAGTTTGTCAAAATTGGATTCTGTTGCTTAAGAATGGAAAGCTATCTGTCAGAATACAATTTTAAATTACTTTTACTGCAATGGCTTTAGCTGTATAGCAGTGGAAACTCTTCTATTAAATATTTCACTTTGTTCCTTAGTTTTACTTTATTTTTTATGAAAAGTGTTTTGTTCTTACAAGCAATTTGCCATTTCTTGTTTCTTTCCTGTAAGTGGCCTCTTTTTAACAACATTGTTGGCATCTACTTTATCTAGCATGGAAGACTTAGAAAAATAGTCACAACATTTTTAAAATATCTCCCAATTTTTAAAGGTCTGATTGACTGAGAATAATATTTTTTACATAAGATTTGAAATATATGTAAAAAAATTCAAGCAGTTAATATTTTTCCCCAGAATGAATGAATTTTTTGGCAGCAAAAAAAGAGTAAAACTAATACCTGTAGTTATTTTATTCATACCACAGTCTTTATACATCATTTTTTTCAAATGGCTTTAAGAACCAGAAAGTTGTGATGAAAGTTTCTAATGATTAAAAGTGGATAAAACAATCTATATAAAATATGAACCATGTCTGAAAAGACTGAACCTGCATCTCTGTTAATTTTCACCACTCTTATTCGTTGAGACATAAGTGTCCAAAATCTGGTAACAGATGCCAGAAAAACACTGTCTGATCTTACACCACTTGGGTTTCAGTGCACACATCAGAAAAAAGTTTTAACAAGGATACAGTAATTATCCAGAACAGTTTTGGAAAACCATGTGTTTATAAGCGTGCCACAAACAGTGCCTCTCAATGTGAATTATTGCACTTCAGTCTTTACCAATGACCATGATATAAGAATAACAGAGGAATGACTCCAGCTAAAGTAACAAACTTTGACAGAGTTTCTAAGGGAAGAATAGGGTGACAGGGAACAAAATGTGATTTATCTATAACTAAAAAAAGCCCTTTGGAACTCAAATCTTATTTAAGTGAGTGATTACAATCAATTAATGATTCATTAATCAGCCTTAAAGTTAATGAGATACATACATGAAAAACATGATTCACACATGATGTATTTAAAAAACCTTATGTTCTTTATATGTGACCTGTTACCATTTTTGAAGTTTTATTCAATATATGTTGAAATGTTTAGAAACTGTATACCAACTCGTAGCACTACAAACCTTCTGTAATTGTTGCTTTCTTCAATGAAGAAATACAGTCAACTTATGAATTGATTTTAGAGTGACTGGTAAGAATAAACCAAGAAATAAGCAGAAAAAAAATTTGATGATTTTACTTCTATTGAACTATGGAACTTTCTTATTTACAGAATGATTAGGGATTAAATATTTTGCATCCTGAAAAAATTAAGTCTATCATTTATGGATCTTTATATCTGTACATGTTTACATGATCCTTATTCAGGGATGATCTCTTTAATGATCATTACATGAAGAACATAAATTCACAGAAATCAGAGGTGGAAAAGAAAGACCACTGAGATAACTGCATTTATTCCCTTGCTAGTGCAGCAAAATGGATTAGGAAGGCACCAGTAAATTATATATGGAGAGTTTTCAGACACATAGAATTTACCACATCTCATTATATAATTGAGCTTCCAGAGTGTTCCTGTTAAAGGGCTCAGAAAACATTTCGTTTTGTTAAGGCAAGAATGTGTTCTCTGATCCAAATCTGGCTTTTTAACTAACCTCAGAAAAATTGCCTTTTATTTACTTATTTGTCTATTGCTGTGCCTTTAGATTTTTTTAAGATAGGTTTTTTGTTTTTTTCATGGAAGCACCTCAGTCTTTCGTACAAACAGTGACCTAAAGGACTGAGAAAAGATTGCCTGAAAACCAACATTGTTTACAGACCATCCATCCTCACCTTTCACATTTTGTTCAGTTTCCCACAAGTATGTTCTGAACATATAGCCATTAATCAGACATTGTATCACCATATACCATAATAACTTAAAACCTTTTCAAAAAATTATTTTCAGTAATTTTTTGAGATTTACATGGTGTCTGTACTTATATCTATACAGAACAGTTGCTATTTTTTCTTAAAAAATTTTGCCTCAACATGTTAAAATTCATGTCTGAAAATTTGCTTTGGCTTTGAGTTCAGCAAATGACATGGGTCAAAAGCGCTGAGGCTTAGACATATTTTAGGTACATCTGTGAATGAATAAGGCCTCTGTGTGCAACATGTGCTCTCTTAGACATGATGGATCATGAATTAAAAAGTGTAGTGTTATTTGTTTGGGATCCCTTGGAATTCTGAACAAATCATCCAAGGGACTATTTCAGCCACAGACAAATGAAAAAAGAGATGGATATACTGGAAGCACTCCTCAAGATGTTATTGGAAGATACATGCAAAGAATGGATGCTTTCTTTCTTTGAAGTCACATTTCTGGCTGGCTGTCATTGCTTGCCTATCTGTTATAAAATAGTTGTAAGGAAAGATGAGAATAAAGTCACTCAAACGGGCAAAAAACCTCATAATCCTTCAATTATAAGGGCAACCTTAAATGTAAAGAAAACCGTAAGATCACAGTTATGTTCCTTAATACCTCTCACTAGATCTCAGTAATAGTAGATGGTGAAAGCTCTTACCAGTAAAGATAAAATTTCAAAGTTGTACACAAATATTAGGAAAGTTATAGTATAGCTGTGAATAATATAGTCTTCCACATTTAATAATTTATTGTAAAGTACATTTAGTATTTAATAATAAAGTGGTTGATATAATTTGAAGGAATTTGGGGAGTAATAGTTTAAGCATGAAAGGCAAAACTGGGATCCACTTTTCTATAAAGTAGAAGCTCTGGAAGGCAGTATTTTGGTCTTCCTCTATTCTTTTCCTCCATGCTATTCCCTAAAAGAGTTATATAATAATAAACTGCTGTGATCTGAGATGATATCACTCTACTTAAAATAAATGAGAGGTCTATAACTGCAAGGCGGAAATATATTGTGAAAGATGGCTACAGTCCCTTTAGAATAAATTTTTTTTTAAAAAGAGTGTAAAGATTCTTTATCTTTAAAGAAACAGACACCTATGCAGAATGATCATCAATTTCCTCACACATGAAGGCATAGTAATAGAACAATCAGTAATAGAAACTAATCAGAAGACTTCTATTAAGGAAAAAATTCTAATTAAAAGAGACATATTTTTAGTTGCAGTCTGAAGTACATGTTATCATAGCATATGATAAGTCTACTCACAAGTATTCAAAGTATTGTACTTTGTAAGCCCACTAAGGTCTTATACTTTTAGAAAACAGTGGTTTAAATAAAATTCCGAATACTTTTAATTCTATCTACCTAATATTTCCTTTCATTGGTGTAATTTTCCTCCTGAAATGTCTGTGGTTAAACACAAAACCCCCTCATATTGTTTATGTTTGATACAGTGAAATCATCTGATGTTGAAGGTGATTAAAATAAAATTGAGAAAAAATTATGAGCAAAGAATCTATATTAATTACAGAATGAACACAATCTGGTAATTTCAGTACAAAAATTGAAAGAGACAATGGACAAAAGATCAATGATACTTATAATAGATTCTGAAGTATGAATAATATTTTAAAGGAATTTTTCATATTTTAAAGTATTGTGGTGTGGCTTTAAATTACACCTATTAAAAACCAAAAAACCAGAACCATTGACTTAAGAAACAGACTGAACATAAAAGAAGAAAAAAAAAATTAAACATCAGTCAATTTAAAGATGCTCTGAGAAATTCCAGTGAAAAGAATTAAAACAGTTAGGGGTATGATACAAGGCATTAAGTAAGGTGAAATGAGCTGAAGATCTTACTAAGACCAATTTACAAAATGTGCTAGGACAATGAAGGAAAAAAACCCCTTTGTTTCTTCTGTTTATGAAAAGGAGCTATAAAAACTGTATAAACAAGCTTTTCTTTCAACTCTTCCTTCATATATGAAGTATCACAGTTAATAATTTTCATCTTTGCACCAAAAACAGCTAAAATCAAAGGGACATTACAGCATAAAAGATCAAGAATTTTTTCAATTCAACACTAGACTTACAGTAAATGACTGTAAATTTGTAAACTCAGATGAAGAAAATGCTGTTAAAGAATTAAATATCACTTTTCAGTGATTACTTGAATCTAGGATTACTTGAGTCTAGGGGACTTGCACTGTGATTTAAACAATGGGATCTTTTAGATCTGAAAGAAAATGGTGAAAGTCTTCATAAAAAATGTGACAAGTGTGAACTCCTTTTCAGGTCTCAGGGAAATGAGTATCTACAAAAAAAAAATCTCTATAACTGACCCTTTTGTCTCGAGTCCTCTACTAGTCCTTCTCTGCTTCAGTCTCTCCTTTCCATCCAGAGTTGCCTTCTGATTTTTCACTCAATTTGCTTCCCTTCCCACTTCATAATTCTCACATTACCATTGACTTCTGTTCCTGTTAAGGTGCCCCACTGGAGATAGCCTCTTCATTTTTGATGTGAAATGGGGGAGGGCTGGAGGTTTTCATCAAGATTATTGCGTGGGGGTTTTGATGCTTTCATTTCTTTCCTCTTTTCAATGGCAAGAAAGTGAATACATCACCTGTCATACAATCAGAACTGTTGAACATGTTTCTGGTGAAACGAAAAATACTGATGAGTATTCTAAGAGAAAACTTCTACCAAAACCATCAGATTTACAATATTATAGTTAATCAAAACGGTCTTGTAATAGAAAGCCTCAAGCAACCTTAACTGTAGGTGGCACTACTGGCTGTGTCTATGGAAAAAAAAAAAAAAAAAAAAACAAAAAACAACAAAAAAACCAAGGGAAAGCTTCCAAAGGGCCTCATCCTCCAAATCTGGCAAGTACAGTTCACATTCTATAGAGCATTCTCAAGAGTAAGGATGTACAGCTACATGGGGTTTTTTTAAGTGTGTACTTTAATTCTATATCCCATACTTATGGCAGCAACTGAATTACCGTGTTGATTATTGAGGAAATAAAAGATATACAAAATAATGGGCGTTCATAGCTATACAAAGTGTGTTAGGATGCAGCAGCTGATCAGAATTAGATGAACTCTTCACACTTCCTTTTTTCTAAAAGCTTTAATCTTTTCCTCTTAGTTTAAATCATTGATTTCTGTCAGAAATAGAAGTGTCCATAGTTAATGGTCAACCCCAAAGTGGGATTTTTTCCTTTTCATATATAATAGTTACAGACAGAATGAAAAAGAGACAAAAAGTGATGAAAATACAAAGTTAAAATGGATGCACTTAGGTCCTCCCAGATTGTTTCAGAATCTTAATCCTATTCTGTATTGGGTTTTGTTTTTCATCCGTGCTATTTCTAATCTAATGCAAAAAGGTACAGGAATACCTTTATCAAATTTTGTATTGCATGCATATTTTCAGCAAGTACCAATTTTACCATTTTGTAGTACTAAAATATTTGTTAGATAATTCAGCTCTCTGCTGTGCTGGCATCTGCTTCTGCTTTGTATAGCTATGTATTGACAAAATAAATGTCTGGTATGTAAAAAGTAGCTTGCTGCCTGATTTTTAGCAAAGAAGTAAGCAGACTGTTATTTTTTTCAAGCTTTACTAGATGGAAAAAAGACAAGGCCAACCCAGGTCATACAACACTAAGATCTGTTCCAGATCAGAAAAGCCTTTTTTATTCAATTTAGTGCCATGTTAGAAATAGTCATTACATTTTATATTATGCATTTCTAATTTCAAAGCTCATGCCATATAATTATTCTGTATAATCAAACCTAACTGCTGGTTTTCTACACCAAGCTAGTATTCTCTCAGTAAAGCCAATATTAAACTATTTATCTGAGAAATGTGCAGACCCATAATTTTAGAAATTTTCTATCTGTAATTACAATGTGTAATTGTATGTATATGTCATTAGCATTTATCAACATGAGCAAAAGAAATAATACAAATCAAGCAAAAAAAAGGAACCCAGAAAGAGAATGGCATGTTCTGACAAGCTGCTTTTTGGTTTTGAACAGAATGTCAAGTCTAGTCTACTTCCAGTCTGATTATAAATAAGATTACCAGTCCATGCTCACAAAATCTGCAATCAAGCAATACCCAAAAAGTCCTAAGTGTTATTTTAGCTCCCGCAGTGGGATTTTCATGGGATTCCATATCTTAATTTCTTTATTTTCAACTACCATGACAGTAAATTATTTTAGCTCTATCTATACTTTTTTTGAAACTGCTATATAATAAGTTATTCTGTTTAAAGATATAGAAAATCATTTCTGAAATACATAGAGTAAACATTTCTTAAGTACGCAGTTTTTAAAATTCAGAAAACAGTGCCATCACATATTACAGAGAAATATAGTTTTGTGCTAAAAAAATTGATCATAATATTTTATTTCAAATGTCAGGATAAGGAGAATCTTTTTTTCTTCATGATTTTTTTAAAAATAATAACAATTAAACATTAAATATACCTTTTCTGATTTTGTAAATGTCTTAAGAATTCTTAACCCACATACAGATCTGGACATACTGCAACGAGAAGTGAAAAAAACTGAGAGATGATTTGGAAAGTTTTAACAAATTAAGTGGACACAGTCATTTGCCAAAGAACATCTGTTGGTGTTTTCGGAATCCATTTTTGAAAAAAAGAAGCAAGGAAAACAATTGGAAACATACTGTTAAAACCCCAAACAAAACCTGGTTTCTGTTATGTTAATGTTTTATAGTCCAGCTTGGAACTTGACACGTTCTTATTTTACAACAGGCATTTTCTACCAAATTGGTTTTTTTTTTGGTTTTTTTCTAGTTAAAATTCACAGTAACATTCCTAATTAACTGTCAGACATGTCCACTCTTTTCAATATATAAACATGGTTTTAATCTTTTTTTCTAAGCGAACTTCATTTAAGAAGACTGTTATTCCATCTTTCAACAGAAAAAAAACAGCTTATATTAATTATTTGAGTAACTAGTATTTTGCTTTGATCAGAGATCTAAATTCCTCTAGATGTCTTCCAATCATTCCAAAAATTAGAATTCTACTGGAAACCTTGATACAACCTAAGCATACCCATATGAGGTAGCTAATTTCTCTCAATATTTTGAATACAGGGATATTACAGAGCCCCTTCTATCCTGCAGAAACCTGTCTCTTGCTATGATGCAGTGGATGCTTATGCTTGGTCTCCCAAAGCGTCAGGGAGATGAGGAGGTGTGGGTGAATGGGCCTGAGGGACAAAATATCTGTTGGGAGACAGGGCATGAGGTGCTGCAATGCTTCAGGATGGGAGTTTCTCTGTGGAAGCCTTCACCGTGTTCTCACTGAGGCTTTTAATTTGCACCAGTGTGTAATAGGTAAAGAATTTAGCTACAGAAATATTCTGAAGGAATATTTGCTCCTTATCTTTTCCCCAGGGAGAATATAAACCACAGTACTATAAATGAATAGTATGTTTATATACATTATAAACTTGAATCTGTGCTTTGTAATGCTGGTTTTATACTATATAATTGTACTGTATTAACAGTCCTGCCACAAAGCAGGAACTAAACAGACAAGTGCTGAATACCTTGCTAGGGTAGAACAGATGTATTTAATTTCAGCAGTGTCCTCTCTTGCACAGATACAGCAGTATTTAATATTTACTCTTTCTAGAAGGCAATGTGAGCTACTGTCAAGCTATCAATTATTTATCAGTGGAAAAAGAATTAAAGGATTGTCCTTTTGAAAACAACTCAAACCCATTACTCTATCTAGCTACCTTAAAATATCCTCATAGTTCTAATTTCTTTTATTAGTACATAGCACAAGAATTATGCTGGAAGATACCACATGGTCTTGCTCAGTAAAAATGTAGAAGAGTCAAGGTTTGTTACAGCAACCTACTCTATAAATCTGATAGTGGACTGCAGAAGTTTTAAAATATTTTTGTAAAGAACACCCAGAAATTAATTCACAGGAATGTCTCAGTTCAAGTTTATAATCTGTTTATATTAATATTACAACATGTGAATTTGATAATATCTGTAGCATATAGGAAAAGTTTGTAGAAAAATTATGCTGAGAGTATTATAAGGAAGGATTTGTCTAGGCAAAGTATAATAAAAATGTATTTGAACCAATGATCCTAGAGTCTGTTTGAATATTCAATCACTAGTTTTTCACAGAATCAATCCTTTCTCTTACCAAATAGCAATCACCCCGTACCCCCCAAACTTTCTCCTCCATGCATGTTTCTCTTCCTGCCTATGCCACAACTAGAGTTCCTCTGAGGTGTGCTGAGCTTCCATGGTGTCAGGAAGAGCTTGAAGTACGTTCATGTTGGCATATTTTGTAGGAAAGATGATAGTCATAGGCTCACTCTTTTGCTAAAACTTATATCACTTTGTCTGGCTCTGCAGTAAGGAATTCCTCATGCTCTCCTGCATGAGTATTGCTGTTACAGAATATCTTCATTTCTTCCTGAAACAAATAGTACAAGTGGGGAAAATTAATCTGCTTTTTGTTCTTTTTGATTCAGGAGTGTCAAACATGCTAGACAATATCTGCTGCCTTTTGTGTGTGAGTATTAGAGTGTGTATATATCTGTACATCCTCTTCCTAGAAATAACATCATAGAGCAATAATGGATTATGAATCTGGTAAGTTTTTTGCAAGAGATATTTTACCTCAGTGAACCAGAATAGCAGATGATGTATAATAATGTGCAAGTGCATTCTCCAGCAAACTGCTAAATTCAGGGCCATCGCTGAGCAATTTTATTTGGATGACATTGCATGGGAACAAAAACAGAATTGGGAAAGTACAATGATGAAGATCAGGTGATGACTGAAATTTGTGCATCTGACTATTTGTTAGGACTTGAATTTCAAGTGAATTCCAGGAAGTAACTTCTTAAATTTTTATTGAATTTTAACACTGCAAATAAAGTATGTGAACTCTGCAGTTTAAAACCTATAAAAGTGAGATTCATCATCAACATTTTGGATAATTCCTGTCTTCCTGTTCTGAATTGCTGGGATAGTCATGCTCAGTACTTCACCTTCAATGGATTTTCAGAATGGAACAACAAAGAACTTTGTACCATCACATGAAAAAGGTTTGTATTTAAGTAAGATATCTAGAATTGATACACATAGCAGATAAACTCTGACCACATACCAGGGAGGTCCACAGTCCCAGATAGGATCACAGCAGGAAGTTAGTGATTAATGATCTAGGGTTATTTAGAGCCAAATTTGTTACAAACTCAATAAACCTTAAAGCCAGTGGCGTCTTATCTAAGACTGATAAAATGGAGAAGAAATGTTGGCAGACCAATGCCAGGAAGAACACACCATGAATAAGGAAAACTATGCAACAATACTTAAATTATAGTTCTGTAATAATCAAAATAGCTTTGCATAGCAGGTAATGCATATAGTATGAGGGAACAACAGAAAACAATGTTACACATATTGAAATATTAGTGTTGATGTTAAGCATTTTCTTAAACCTCTAATTAATTTGTCGTGTGTAAGAGCACTGGATAAAAAACAAAAGAAAAAGGCTAAACCCAACATAAAGCCTAAACCAATAGCCAATGCAAACCCCTCTGACTTTAAGCAGAAATTATTCTCTAAGGTACTATGAAATTCTGTAAGTCACTTCTAGAAATTTGTAAAGTGAGTTGAAGTCAAATCTAGAGTTGGAACATTGAAAATTTTGCTGTAGGACCTGTTGAACCACTAAACTATTCATTTTTCTGAGAGCTCACAGCTCTCTAATTTACCATAGCTGAGGGAATCAAACTGTTTAAATCAATTATGATAACAGACAGGTTTTGTTTTTCAAAATAATTGCTGCATTTAAAAAACATTCTCCAAATATTTGTTTTTTCTATTTATCTCAAATCATGACAATGTTTGAAATATGACTGGAGAGGTAGAGGATTTACACTATTACACAGTGGATTTTTTTCTACACCAATATCCTTTCAAAACCATCACATTTCACTAAATTATGCACCTTCCACTTGTGGCATTTGCACTTCAGTAGGAGTACTTTCTGACCCATCAGCCCCTGCTTGGTTAAAATAAATTCCTGGCTAAGTTAAATTGCTGGCTTTTGAATTTTATCTGCATCATAGATGGTATGTCAACCAAGTAAGAGTTTTGTATGCAATACAATCAAATGTTCCCCGTATTATCCACAAATCCTACGGAAATGGATTAGATGTTGTCCACCTATCTCAACTGGATCAAGGTTTTCTTACAGTTCTAAGGCAAGTGGGAGAACACAGCTGAAAAATGATTGAAAAATAACTAACAGCTATTGTCACTTAAATAACATGAAGCTGTGTTCCTATAAAGTGAAGTACAAAATAGAGTTTGTTATACACAGAAAGAACCTCTTTTACCTTTTTATCCTTTCCTGGTTTTTTGTATAAAAGCTTCTATCTTGCTTCCACTTTGCTCTGTTAATACATCAATTGATAACCTAAGTAATTCAGCTTTTCTTTTACAGATTCAAACTGCACATGGTCTTACATGGGATACTTGAAGTTAGCATAGATTTCAGAGACAGAAGAGCCTTCCACAGTCTACAAGACTGGAAATGAATAGTGCCTGGATTGGAATTGAAAGCACCTGCAGACCCTCTTTATTACATTTTTACTTCAGCATCCATCCTTCAGTTCTGTAAATGGTGCTTTGTGCATGTTTGAGTCTCAATATCTGATGGAAACCTTCCTGCATCTAAGAGCAGGATGCAAGCATAGTGTCAGTCCTAGAAATGTTTACAGTTGGAGTATCATTCTGTCCTCATTTTACTGATTTATATTAAATGTTAGTCTTTTCCTGCTGCAAGGAAATGGTATGACAAAAGATCACTGGCTTCCCTACTAGGAGATTGTCTTGGCTGGAGCAGCATATTTGACTATATATATAGATAATTTATGAAACTCCTTAAAGCTTATTTGTGGGAAATACTCACTTTTTTCAGTCTGGAAACTCACTCACTGTAACTGAGATGTTACGATACTGTCCTGCCTTAAGACAGGAAAGCTTTTTTCCTTTTTTCTTAAAATCTAATCAGAGCTGCTGTGGTTGAGAATGCCCTGCAGCTGACCACAGGTCCTTCACAGCTGCTGAAGTAGCAAACTAGTTGTAATGTGAAACTTTGCTATCTGTATCAGCAGAATAGAAAAAGACCGATGCTCCAAATTTAACAACTGAGCCCCAGACACCCTAAAGAAACCAAAGAAGCTCTTAGACTAATGTTTTTAAAGCATCAAGGGGAAACAACACTCCTTTCAGCACTTTGAAAACAAATTTCTAATTCCCTTTGTCAACTTTGAAAAATTTACTGTTACTGAATTGGTTACCTGAAGACTTGCCCGGACATTTAACATTTTGTAAAATGTTGGTTTTTAGCTTACCAATGCAGCAGAAGATCAATATGTAAATTCTCAGTGACAACTAGACATACTAGACATACAAAACTACACAGAAATGTGTTTCCTGTACTGTTCAGAGATAAAATTCCCCCCATAATTATTCATGAAAGGATTTTTCACTATAGACAAGCCACTAATGTGAAAAAAAGAGACTTGCCTGTCTTTTTATGCCATTTTTTCACATATTTCCAGTTCTAATTAATTTTTTTAAAAACTTTCTACAGAAAAATAAAATTCAAGGCTAAGGAGAAAACCAGAATTAAAGAATGGCTTAGAACTAAAGTGTATATCAATACAAAAATTATAACAGTGTATAAAGTTCATATCTAAATGCAAACACTAAATACCGTAATGGTGTAGATATTACAGTAGACCGAATTCTTCTATGAATTGCACTGTAAAGAGGATAATGTAAATAATAATAACGTTTTTGTAATACTGATAGACCCTGGTTACAAGTCATTTGAATGAAAAAGAAGGCCTCTTCCAGTGAGTACCCAAAAAAGTTGCTAGGCTTATTCTGAGTATTGTCTATAGAAAAGTACGTGTTTTCTGTTAAATTTAAAATTGATGTTACCTATTAGCCCACAAAATGCTCCATCAAGCACTAAAGGAAGAGGAAAACAAAACAAATATCATTTTAATAATCAGCAACACTTTTCAACCCCTTTTCTTGCAATCCAAGTCCTACTGCACTTAGGCTGCAGTTAACTCTATTTCCTTGCTTCTCCTGGTTCTTCTGATAAATGTGTGTCTAGATGAATGTGAGAATAGCATTAATGATTATCTGATGAATGAATTCTCTTCCTCAAGTATTCATTCAGCAGTTCCATTCTGTTCACCATGTTTAAATGATAGTATTTCCTACAAAAGCAAAGAAGATAACTAAATAATGAAGACAATTTTGCTATCCTTAGATAATCCTTACATTAAAGTTACATGAATCTTTAAGGAATAAGTAGAGATACTGCCTGAAATGACAGATAGCTCATTCAACTAAGTTAAGTCGCATCTTAAGTGATCATCTTGCTTTTTTATTTTCTCGTGGTTTTTTAAATTTGTTTGTTTTATTGTTGTTTCTTTGTTTGTTTTGGGTTTTTTATTATTATTGCTACTTTAAAGGAAAAATTTGGTCAGGTCTTATTTTTCAGAAAGAAAAATTATTAAGTAATACCATTATTTCCAATGTGGTAAATGTTCAAAGAGACAGCTTTTAACTAAAGAACCCTAAGAAAAATATGGAACAATACATACAGTATTGCAATTTATGAAATACTTACTTTGACAATTTTCACAGAAAATTTTGCTTTTTCACCTCAGAATCAAAACTGGGTGGTCTCCTTTGACTTTACAAAATTATAAAGATTCCATCAGCTTAAGGAAAGAGGAAATTTGGCTACTGAATTTGAAAAATTCTATTAGGTGTAAGGTGATTATACAAATTTTATCAAAGTGCATGATCACATTCTTAGATTATTTCTGAGGAAGAGTTCTGCCTTTGTTCTTCTGTTTTCCCTTGAAATTAAAAAGAAATGTAATGGCATAGATTAATTTTACAGTAACAGAATATGGAGGGATCAACATTTCAATAATTCCTGTTCAAAGGAGAGAGTTCACAGTATGAAAACAAACTTTTTAAAACTGAATTCATACATTAATCAGTTTTTTAGTTGGATTCATCAATAGTTTATTTGGGGAAATGGTGTATGAAATTGTTCTCCACTTTTTTTTCAAGATCCTTAAAAATGTGATAAAACTAAGTTTTAAGGAAAGGGACTACTATTTGTTTGGATTTTGTAAGAATATATTAACTAAAATGATCTTTAAAGAGAATGTCTGGAAGCACTGTTCTTAAGCGTTCAAACTACTGACACTAAAACATATATCTTCCACTACTTGATATAAATTTTTATACTGTAGCTTCACTTTCTTCATCCATATTGAAGTAGTTATTCAAAAATACCTTCTCTGTGCTAAATATTCCTTAAAGAATATTAACTAACTTTAATACACAAAGAATATTTTTATAAGGATGAATCTATTTTACTATTTAGAATGCTTGTGTGCTATACATAATTTGGAAAGTGATGCAGCTAATCCCTATTAATTGTGCATTTTTAAAATTACAGTTTCAGAAAACCAGAAATGAGATAAATTTTCTGATGATTGTGTAAATGCACTTCTTCTTGAAAAAATTATTTCCCTGTTATGGAAATATATCTTTCTTTTTCTTCATTATCCCTACAATATTTGCTCTGTCATAAAATATTTTTAGTCCAAATAATTTGTTGAAGTATTTGAACAAAAAATTATTTTACCTTCTGCAGAGCTGTGTCTACTCAGATCAGTCAAAAATATAGCTGGGTTGTGCCTGGCATTTGTATCCAATTCATGCAGATATTATCCATCCATATGTTTCTTAGTGGAAAAGTGAACTCTTAAAATTAGTTTAATATAATTTTCCTAGAGTAATATAGAAAGTGGTTTACAGACGAAAACTATTTTACTTGAAGGGAATGTGTTTGAGGTCACATAAGTCCCAGATGTTGGAACAACATAAGAGCTATGTGAAGTTGAAATGAAATTAACTGTCTGGCTGTGACTCAATGCCAAGAGTGTACCCTGATGCAAAAAATCCCCAATTAGTACCATTTTATTCCATTCACCTGCACCCACGTTCTGTGGTTACACCAGATGCACAATTTCACTGGTTCCATATATTCAAGGTCAGAACATATTGTGCAAATGAGTCACAGTGTAAGTAAAGACTACAAAGGGTGTGCTAAAACCTATAAGCAGTTCCTAGCACCTGTAGGAAAAGAGGATACTGGTATCTCATCTACCAAGCCAAATCTTAGAGGACTAGACTCTTAATGAAACTTAGGAACTCCATAAATCCTATGTGGTAATGATTAATGAATTAAATAAACTGTTCTTTTAGTGTTCTTTAGAGTGATGAAAATCAAAAATAAAGAATTTTGTCCAGTCATTGCTAATATACAGTATCACTTCTACAGATCTCTACAATATCACTTATCCAGTGTAAATTCACTCTTAAGAATTGTAGTGTGCTATTTGCCTTCATTTATCCTCATCAGTGAGCATGTTTTGGTTTGTGTAAGGAATATAGGGAATGGTATTCAGTCCCACCGAAGCATAGGTAGAATTTTCTGAAGCTCTGTACTGTCTTGTACATGCGAAAAGAAATCAAAAAATATAATGAAAATTTACTTTCTATACTATTACTCACAGAATGGGTATTTAAGTTCATGATTTAAATATGTAGGTCTTGTTCCCTACATGCATATAACTTGTTACCTACACTCAGCAAAAATTAATACATATGTACAAAGTGATTGACTGAAGGAAGAGGAGGGATTGAGAAAATTTCTAACATTTAGCTTAGTGATATTAAAACTGAAGTGACAACTAAAATAATTGCTGTCAGTAAACTCAATGGGAAGGAAAGCACTAGGGAGGAACCTAAAGAGTATTGCTGGCACGATAACTAATGAGTAGATGGCCATAAAAAATTAAGCATACCAATACAGAATTTAGATGTTTTTGGAGTGCAAATATAGTGTTGGTGCCGCTACATAGTGTTGGCTGCAGTTATTAAATAAATACTTACCCAGAATATTAGGCAATTTCATTCAGTCATCCAGGTAACCTTTTATTTCTATTATCCCATTTCTTATTAAAATTTATTTATCCACTGAAAGCTATGATTTTCCTGTGCTTTCATTCCACTAGAAGAGTATACCTCAGTGGTATGAAACTGGACATTAGCACACCATTTATATGTAAGCAGAGCACTGGTTTTGTATTAAAGAACACATTAGAACACTTGAATATGGAGGAGGTCACCTCTCTAAGACTTTAAAGAATGTAAACCATTCAAATACACTAGGAAATAAGTATGGTGTCTGACAGGATCATTGTCCTTAATGTAATTTGAGAATACTACATACAGACCAGCTGTTCCCTCTGATCCTATGACTTGAACTGTCATTGACTTGAGCTATGGCATTTACCCATTATGGTCCAAAGGAATTACAATCCACTTCGCCAAAGAAACCTCACTGATTTATAATATCATATACAACCCAAATTTATTATTTTAAAAAAAAAAATCTTGCCCTCATCTCTGTTAATTTCTAGTCAAATATTCAAAATTACACATCCATGTAATGCTTAAGTGTTATGTCAGTCTGACAGTCATGCCTTTGGTAGAAAAGCTGTAATGTCAATTTTGAGTTGATTTTGCAAGTATAAAAGATACATTCCTCTGCACCACCAAAGAAGTGTCAAAGGTCAAATAAATCAATCCTGCAGATTTTTACACCTACTTGATTTGAAGGTAGTGATGTGTTTGCTCTCAGAATTCTCTACTGAGGACACATTTTCAGTTTTGAAAATCAGGAAATAAAGTTTACAGTTTGTGAAAATCTCTAAATTTCCTGATTTGCTTCCACATTTTCCCACTCTCTTAACGCTGACTAAAAATAATCTGCTTTGTCTAATTCAGTTGCTTAAACAAAACAAAGAAACAAACAGTGTATATATATATATATATATACACACACATTTCCAAATATGTCAGTCTAGTGAGAAACAGAGGTGCTTCTTAGCTTGTTTATCTCAAATCTGCCAGTGTACAGTGAAATCTTCAGAAGATTCTTTTGGTCTGTCCTGCTTTGTAAGCAGGGTGCCCATGCAGTGCTGCTGTTAGAAAGCAGTAGTATCTATTTTCAGCTGAACTTTGTGAAAAGTACCAGCATGCTGCTTCTAGCTCAGGTCTCTGATCACAGACTGGATACGTGTGGCTAATAAGCCTTTTTCATGCAGGTTGCAAATCTGGTATGTTCTACAGTTTCTAATATTATCTTTGCAAAAATGTTACATTTTTATGGGTTCATCAGCACAGTGCAAGCATCTCAGCTTTTAAAATGGTTAGCTACTCTTCTAATTCAGCTGGGATGTGGGATACAACAGCTAATTGTGCCCCTACTTCTCTGCTTCTGGCCAAGGCTAGGTTGCTTATCAGTGCTCTGATTTAATGTCTTTCAGTTCACATTTTTTACTGGGATATAAACATTCTTCTTTTGGAAGACTAAACAAGACTGCTTGATTTATTTTGAATGTTTGCACAAGAAAAGGAATTCTCTTACTTTACTGTAAAAATGCAGAATTGTTATTTCCTTTCACGTGCTTCTCTTATTTATGCTTTTGTTTGTAGAACTCTCCCCTGCTTTAGTATATTGTAAAATTATCTTGAAAATACTTGCTTTTTAATTCTTTATTCATTAGAATGCCACTGATCAATAGCATTTAATTTAAGAAAGCGGCTTCAGGATTTTTCAGAAATGAGGCTTGTTTAGAAAATGTCTTAGAAAAATTCTTCTTGTTGCTAGCTGCATAATTTAGATGAGAAGCTAGATCTGGATTGTGTTCATAAATGGCGATTTTTCAGTTTAAAAAATGTTCATTTCTTACGTGTATTTGAGTTCATATAAGAAGGGGAAATTTTTTTCTTTATAAGCATATCAAAACCCTGAAAAGCCAGACTATATCAACATAGCAGAAGGAAGAGGGTCAAAATAAACCTTTCATATGAATCTGAACTTACTGGCCTGTTGCACTGAAGTTGAAGCTAGAATAGAAATTGTATGAAAATGCTTTAGATTACTAAAGCTTTACTAATATTTAAGTTGTATTGAAGTGTTCCTCTTGCAGCTTCAGTGTTCTTTTGCCAGTGTGGGCATGCACAGAGGGGATATGCATGAGCATTCTGCTCTTAGTGTGAATACTGCAAAAGCAGTCCTTCAATAACTTGCCATTGAGCCATTGAGGCAAAGAAGTTGATATGCAACTATCCCAAGTTACAGGTTTTCTGGAAAAGCAATTTCATGCATGATGGAGTTCTAATCCCAACACTGAGCTTTGAGCTCTTTGCTTCTGTTTATATCAGGAGCAATCTAGCTTCTGATTTCTGTTGCAAGATTTGATGTTTCTTGACTAATTGGCAAAATTTTGGGTAAAAAAAGTCAAATCTATCAACACTTCTGTTTAGCTCTTGAGCAGGGTATCCTTTTCCAAAGCTTTATTAAAAGTCAAATTCTATATTGTATTTTAAGGTTTGGGTTTGAAAAACATTGGGGTTTTTTTTCAAGAGGTATCTCTGAAATTAAACTTGACAGTAGCAAGAAAAAACAACAGCACACTTACAATCATTTATGAAAGTAGCAATGGCAGGTTTCTGGCACAATGGGTATTAGAGCTGAACTGTTTCCATTTTCTCCAGAATTCCATTTGTGTGACTTTTCAAGTTGGTCTCATTGAAGAAGGATGACCTAGACAGAGGTGACTTACTGTGTAATAGTCAGAAGGCTGTAGAAGGCAATTGCTTTGAAAATTCCCATGCACTGCTAGGTTTTTAATTAACTGTACTGAGAAAATTTTCAGTGAAACAAGTGATGCTCTAGTGGTGTGTGTTTTCATCTTTTCTGGAAAAAAAGACAAGATTCTCTTGTAGAGAAAAAGCTGGCTCGTTTCTTGAACTGTGAAATATTATATTTTTAGAAGTTTACTTTTCTTGTAACTTGAAATAGAGAAAATTAATATTTTAGGCCATTAAAAATACTTAATACCGCTAATATTCTTGCAAGGTAATAAATGTTTAAATCAAAGTTCTCTGTCTGCATTCTTTTCCTAGATTTCTTTTTGATATTATTATATAGCTTGGGAAACCTGCCACTGCCAACCCACTGCCACATTAGCAGATATTTTCTTTTTCACTTCCTCTCATTAAAAATGGACATTAACATTTTAATGAAATGGCACCCTGGCATGGACAGAATCCTTCATCAATGTTTTGTGTGTCTGTAACTGGGAAGAAGTTGTGATCCCAGATAATGTTTCAACAGTTACTTCCTGGTGACTTATGAATGTTTTTAATGGATAAATCTTGTACAGAAAGTATGAAGCAATAGAAGTGTAAGAAGAAGAATGCAAGTTAGAAATATTAAGCATTTTGCCTGAAAGTAGTTGAACCCCTATGTATATACCTATATATGTTGGGATAGATTCCTCAATATTTTCTTCTGGTTTTCTTGGTGAGGGTGAGGTAAAAAAATACAAATTCCATCAGCTTAGTATTCGGGTTTGTGCTAAGTAATTAGAAGTAGCAATAAATACTTCTTTCCAGTTAAAAGACGAGAAGATCAACAAGATAATAGAGATGATAAATTTCTTTCACTCTCAGCAAATCTTTTCCTCTCAGCAAGACATGCCAGAGAAGAACTTTTTGCAGGTGTTTTGTGGCTGGTATTTTTTGCAGTACAAGCCTATATTCTGGCTGCAGCCTCAAGTGGTGAAAAGGTTCAGTCTTCCTTTAAGGCAGTCAGGCACTGAGATCTAGAGCAGAACTTGACTTTAAAAGATGTGTGATTTTAATACGCTAAATGAAAAATTCCTTTGCATGCACAAAGTCTCTATTATTGCATTTTGGCTTGAATCAGCACATTAGAAACAATGTCCAGGAAAAGCAGTGTATTTTGTGATTGGAAGTATGATACAGAAAATCAGTAGATGTTCTTCAGTGTGGGCCTTGTACATCAAAAATATTTCACTGGCCTATCCTTGTTTAGCTTCAGTCAGTCCTGTGTCAACCACAGAATGAAAGAATGGCTGGGGTTGGGAGGGGCTGCTGGAAATCATGTAGTCGAAGTCCCCTGTTAATACAGATTCACCTACAGAAGGTTGCCCACAGTCACACACAGGAGGGTTTTAAATATCTCCAGACATGGAAAATCCTTTACTTCTTTGGGCAGCTTGTCAATCCTTTGGGGACTGTGAAAGTATAAAATTTTCTGACCAGAAGACTCAAGAACAGGAAAATATCTGTGAAATCTGGGCAAAACACTTTAGAGATAAGTTTCAAATTTTAAAGTTAGCAGAGCTCCTAGTCAGTAGGCTCACAGAGGTGTGCAGTTGACACAGCTACTGGGGCTGTTGAAATGCTCTTCACTCATTCAGTACTGTTATACAATCTATAAGTACTCATAAACCTTTTTGCGTGTATTGTTGGGAAATTTAATGATTTTCAAGTTAGGGATTTGGGTTGCTGAGATAACTTGAAGCAGTTTCCCTCATATCTCTGTTAGAAATTATATAAAGAATTAATTTTGCCCTACTAGCTTTGTCATGCAGGCTTGAAAAAATAATGGAAATAGAAGAGAATATATATATGGAAGACATTTACACTTTCAGTTCTGATGCTAACTTCCATAGTCAAGTTCCTTCTGTGGCCTGCATCCTGTTGTTGTATCTGAGTTTTTTTCTGATTTTTAGACTAGCTCTAGCTCCTGGTAAAGATATTTCTAAGCATAAAAGTGCTTAATTCTTTGTATCTGATTTTTGAGAGCTACCTAATTCATGTTAGTCCTCAACAGATACAAAGATAGGAATACTGTTTAATTCATTGCCACAGAAGACATTTAACCAAATGTTCATAAAAAGTAGCTGGAAATTTAAGTAGGAAATGTAACACTTTATTGTATAATTCAGCTGAATCAGAAACTTTAGGATGATTTACAGCTCCAGGATATTTAGTTATTCTTGTCATTATCATACTTGAATGGCCCTTTAAAGTAATGGGAGTAGAAATATAGCAATTAATTTTTCCAATGCAACAAAATATGTATGAAATAGTCACTGAATTTCTTTACTTATGCATATCCTCTTTGAAATTGTCCTTTAAATTATTTTTAATTTTCCAAATTACATTAACTTTATAGCTTTTTTAAAATAGAGTCAGAGACAATTAATATTCTAGCTTATTTCACATGTAGATATAGCAGCAGTACAGGAATTAGTCTGGAACGTTACCAGAATTTAGATGCAATCCTACTGTTTCATACACTTTTTCCTGACTATGAAATGCACTTACTCTGAGTGAACCACTAGTCCCATACTAGTTTTGTTTCTTCTGCTGTCAGAAATATAGTTAGTCCAATGTCAAAACAAGGATCGGTCAAAATATGCTGTGATTTACCTCTGTGTGCTGCACTAGGAGTTGTATGGCACAGAGTTATTCTACCTGTTACCTTCAGTCAGCACAGTATCATTTGGGAATGAAAACTTTTGAAAGTACAAAATTCAAGACCATTACAGATTAAACATTTGTTTCAGTATGATGCATGATTTCAAAGATCCACTTGGATCCTTTCTATTTCAATGTCTCCATGCACAAATAAGTAATATGAAAAAAAAGCATAATGACAATCTTCTACCATGAAAAGACATTCACTTTGTTTCTTCATTTAATTGAGTCAAATGTAATTATTTTGGGATTCATTTGAAGAGAAATTGTCAGCTGTTTTAGAGGGCCAGCTACTAGGAAAAACAATAAGTGAAAATTTAAAATCACTTCATTAAGTGCTTGCCTTAAAAAAAATATTTCCTGAATGATTACATATGCTGAACAGATTGAAAAATCATAAATAGACATAAACAGAATCTTTATTTATTTTTAATTTCAAGAAAAGTTTCAAAAAAAAAAAAATTAATCCAAAGATAGATATGAGGTTAGGTTTTAGAAGCATCCGACAGAAGATTTCAGTAAAATAAAAGTGTCTGCTGGTGTTAAATGGGATCATATAAAAATTGACATAAAAATTGTGAAGGGACCGATATATTCTCTAAATCTGTATGGGACAGAATCTCAAAAGCAGATGGCAAAATTGCTGTTGATGTCCTATGTGGAAAAGACTTGATGAATGTTTCAGCTGGTGAATCAGAAAGTTTGTTCATAAATAAGCAAACAGGGATGTAGGAGAAGACATAGTAGTTATGCTTGTGTTGTAAAAGGTGGGTGAAATATTTGTGGCCATGGTAGAACACGGATTGAAACAAATCAGAGAAGAAGCTTCTACAGTGAGGCTTTCCAGGTACCATTTATATGGCACCAACAGATAAGTGAGAATAGATCAAAGTCAGTATTGGGTAGGAATGGCTATCAGCAGATGATGGCTATGATGGGGGAGCCTCCTGTATGATGCATCATTTATTTTGTTATAGAAAGAAGAAAGAAAGTAAATTTTTTTTTGTTTTTGTTTTTTTTTTGTTGTTTTTGTTTTTTTGTTTTTTTTTTAATCTGAGTAAGGGAAAAGCAGCAAAAACCCCCCAAACCACTATATTAAATAAAACATAGTGTACACCACTTGTTTTTGTTTTGTTTTTTGAAGAATCATTATAAGTAGCTTATTTTCTGTCATTTGCATGAAATTACAGTGTTATTAATGAGAACATCTTTTGAATATTTTGGACAAAGAAAAAATAAATAGATTTTAAAAATTAAAATCACAAGATTTTCAGGAAAATAGACTGGGTTTTCTTGTCAGTAGAATCAAGATATTAAGCCAGATCCATTTAAAAACCAGAATACTTGATCAAAGGACAAGTGATGATACTAGGCAAAATTTGACTAGTTCCAAATAAGGCAGACTAAGGCCTCTTTGTCACTACATTAATAAAAGTTTTTATAGCAATTGTAGATAAAAAAAATTTTCTTATAAGATGCTCAACACACGCACACACACACACATACAACCCTCACTATGATAAAGGAAACAGAATTCAGATTAAATTAATGATTCACTGTTATTTTCTAGAAATAGAAATAATATGTTTCAAGGTTTTCCATTACACTATAATGATGACAGCACAAGATATTAAGTGTCAATTTATATACTCAGATTGCACTATTGTTACTTGTCTAGTAGTAGTTTTGGAGAAACTCAGTTTATATCAGATCTAAAAAAAAGCAATAACTCAATCTCATCTTTTAGTACCTCATGCAAAGAACTTAGAAGGAAAAAAATCCTATTACAAACCATGTTTTCAACTGCAGTATATGACATATTTATAATATTTTTGTTGGTGACTTCAATTTTTCAAATCAAAGCCTTATTTTATATATTTTATAGTTTTAAATCTGGTTTAAGTAACTCTATATGCATAAAGCTATCCATTTCCTGAGACTCAAGTGAAAAACTGAACTGAAATATTCCTGCCGTGCTAATCAGAGCAATTTTCCAGGAGGCATTCAGGCCAAAAGAGACACTGAATTCAGGTTTCTCACAGAAAGGACTTCCATTCCTAACTGATTAAGGGGTACACACAATCTTCCTAGTTTCAATTTTAATCAGCTACTGCTGTGATTGCAGTCAAGCCAATTTTACAGCTGTAAAATGTTTTGAAAAACACTTACTATACACACAAGACAACATCAGCAGCATTATGGCTCCTTCTGCAAGCCATGTAAGCCTTTTGTGCAAGAAATGTGTGGACTTGCTCAGGGTGGGTGAGTTCAGGAGTCTAAATGTTCAGCACTCTGAGTTTTCACAGCAGTGCATAAAAGAGAGAGATGCCATGTGAGAGAAAGCTGTGTTGGAAGCTAAGGGGGAGGAGATGTGCTTTTGTGACACAATGTTTGGTAAGGTCACAAATTCACACTGATGTGCTCCAGTTTTATTTATGCTTTGGTTAGATGCCTAAGCATGCTACTAGAATTGGCTGTAATCACCATATTCCTACTCTGGACAATTTCCATGTGCAAGTAGAGAGCTTTGAAGATGTGGTATCTTAGTATAAAAGATTCCTTTGTTCCCCTTTGAAAAAGAGAAAACGCTTACTTGATATAAATAACACAAACAATATGGCTCAGATCATAAAAGTCAGTGACAGCTGTGCAATTAGTAGCCATATAACAAAAAACGTCTCTGAGAAGCAGGGGAGCATGCAAATGCTGCTGGTACCAACCTACATATATCACAGTAATTAACAAGAGCCCCTTGTCTGAGTAATAAATGCAACAAAAGTGATAATTTACTAATTTTTGAGTTTCTTTTGTTTTGAAAATAACCACTTTCAATACATCAGTTGTTTGTATTCAGATTTATAATGCTCATTCTACTACAGTTAATTTTCTAGTGCATACATAAAATTACAGCATTATAATCTCATTGTGCCCACATTATCAGGAGAACTTGAGGCTGCTTCCTCTGCTGCCTTGTATGGCCACAAAACAGGCCAACAGACTGCCAAAGTTTTACTTTCATAAACACTAAATCTTCAAAATTACGTATTAGTCACATATCAGACTGCTGAAAAGATGTCAAAGGCAGAGAATGAAAATGGACTACATTTAAATTGGTAAAATTAATTTAATAGGGGAATTTATTTTCTAATAGTAGGTTGTGTTTTTATAAGCCAGGATTTATTCCCAGATATGCCATAATAAAATTTATTTGTGACATATTCTTGTTCTATCTTTGATGCATAAAACAGGAATGAAAATGTACATGAAGTGCACCACATTGCTCAGGCTTCTTTTTGAATGAAATTGAACTTTTTGTTTTTCTGATAAAGTGACAATGTGAAGCAACTCAAATGGATTTCAGTCTTATCAAAACATAGACTCTAAAATAACAGTAATCATACATAGTAAAAATTCCAAGCTTCTGTAAATTTAATGATAACTACTGTTCACCCTTGTGACACAGAAGTCAAAAAGAGCTGGAAAAAAAGTCAAAACTGTGATTTTCAGCATCATCCCGTGAGATAAATAAAGGTGAGGGGGAAAATTCCAGAATTAAAGCACTTAACAAATCTAATTTTGTGTAACAATATCTCGATGCATTTATCAGTACTGAATATGTATTTCCTAGCTGAACTATTTTGAATATAGTTGGTGTTAAAGAAATTAACTGAAGAGAAGCTAAATGTAAAGGCTTCCTTGAGTTTCTCTGTGCAAAGAACACTTGCAACCTTGAGCTGGATATTTTCATTTTAGGGTCCATTAATGAAGAAGTCCGTAGGTTTCTCCCATGAACTGGTCTTGAGTTTCTGTTCCTTTGTCTGAAAGTGTTCCCGTGCTGATCACCTTGAAGAAAACTGCCAGCCTGGCATCTGCTGGATGAGCACTTGCTTATCAATACGCATCCTGTACAACAAATTAATCCAGTTTCAAGTTGTATGTTAATATCACAGACAGATGACATGAGTTTAGTTTAGGTAATTCCCAGGGCAAACTGAAACTACAAATTACTGTCAGTGATAACATACTTTAAGCATCCCTGCTGCTACCAGTAGTAAAAGACCGCCTATGCTATACTATGATTTGAGAATACATTTTGTTTAAATGGACAAAAATCCCTGGAAATTAGTGCTGATTTATGTAATTTTTAAGCTTAGTTTCTCATCATACAGCTAACATCTGTATTACTTAGAAAGTTTTTGACTTCTGTAAAACAAGTTAGAAACTTTCTACAGGAGTTTAAATTCTCAGGTAGACATATTTTATTCTATCAAGGACTTACTAACTACCAGGTGTCTGAAAACATGTCTGTCAATAGAGAAGGCCTTGAGTAGGCCTTTTCCATCTGGCCACACACAGAGTTGTACTTTCAAGTAAATGCTTTCAAGACAAAATATTTGTCAGGAATATTTGTTTTTCTTCTTCCTGCCCTTCAGCTAAAGGCTCTCAGAAGCTGTTGAAAAAATGTGAGTACTCTGACTTCATCCTAATCAACTTCAAATACAAATGACTGAGACTGCAGACTTTCTCAAGCAGAAAGCGCAGAAAATTGCTACAAAACCCCCTTCTGCTCTTTCAGCAATGCCACTGAATAAAAAAGAATAAATTGCATGGATGTTAAATACACTTTGCAGAACACTTTATTTATACAGTACAGTAGTCTCTAGACAATTTCGAGCTTTCATTTGTGTAATTAACCTATTGATCCACAGTAAAAAAATTACACAAACAATACATATCTCTTACTAGTTAGCTATTTCAATGAGTGTGAATACTGATTTAATTGTTTGAAATGGTGCACAAAAATTGCCTTAAAAAGAAAGAAATAATAATATCTGACAAGCATCAAGGAAATTCTTCTCTCTTGTCCTTTTATTAGCTCCCACCCTGCTTCGGTTTTTAATCAAACTTTGATTTTGACAGATTCTGGTGATCACAACAAAAACCTAAACCATAGACACAGATCTGAAACATTTTAATTATGGAACGTCTCCAGTCTTCATGCCAGCACCATGCCTTTTGAAGTTTCCAGATTTATCAGAAAACTAGTCTTTGAGATTACACAGATTGTTTTATAGCTGTAGTCATAATATCCTTAAAATTTTATTTTTATATTTCTTCTCAACAAGGTAGTAAAATCAGAGAAATTTTGGCCATACACACATTTTTGTACAGCATAGTTCATAAATTTTAAAGCTATTACTAAAGATTTACATGTTGCATGATTCTGGAACAACTCTTCTGATGATCAGAAAAACAAAGCTGCTGACAGCTTTAGCTTCCTGTCTCCTGGCTGTGGGCTAAATGCTAGCTGCCTCTGACATCTGCTCTTCAGTGCTTATGCAGTTTTCTGTGCATCTCTTCTGAGGGACAGCCTGATTTATACTTTCAGACATGTAAAAAACAGTATTTCTGCCTCTGTAAGGCTGGAAATCTACCATCCAAGACAGTGATGGCACATGAATATAAGACATCCATGCTTTTGCTGGCCCTCCTGCCCTATAAAATGGATGTATCATTTATGAAATGACTGGTTACCTTGGATTGAGATAATTATAGCATTTATGACATGTATGTACTCTTAGATAGCCCTAATGCAAAAAGGTTAAGTAAATTATGTGATGGCAGATGCACTCTTCTTGTTAATTGATTGATTTAAAGAAATTTGCAGCACTAAGTTGCTAAAATTGTTCTGTATGTTGCTATCAGAACTACTAGCCCTTAACTAATATAACAGCTTAGTAGAATGGCTCTCAATTATTTTTTTTTCCACGTGGACTGCAATTTCCTAAAAACTGCTCTCTCAGACATCCCCTGTTCTCTTGTTAATAACTTTTCTCTAAATTGCTTGCAATACCTGCTTACATAGGAGAAAAAAAATTGAAAGCAATTTTCTTCTTATTTCTTTTTTTTTTTGCTGCTAAATCCCATGTAAAACCAAAATCTGGGAGCTCCAAAGCTTTTAATACAGATTTGAAGCAGAATTTTGTGCCTAAAGAGGCATAAACTCGCTTATCTCACTAGTCTTAGTAGTTAGAAGACATTGGTATCAATGTTATGGGGTTTGAAATGTTTTTAATTAAATAGTACATTTCATAAATACTAAAGTAATATTTGATTGATGTTGGAAATGAAGTATGAAACTTTCATACTGTTGTCGAAACCTTCATTCCTGTATTTAATTGTCAGGCTGCACTCATTCTGAGCGAGGAAAAAGCTGCTTCTTTCTCCCTACAACACCTATCAGAGAAATGTTGCAGCCCAGGGTTGCTTCTGGAAGCAGGATTCATAGTTCCCTGTGTATACTCTTTCTATGAAGGGTGGGAATTACTATGGCTATAAAGGAAACAGTGCTATTCCTAGACCATGTCAATCTTTTCTCAGCTCCAGGTACCTGTTGGCTGATGAGTCTGGGTAAGGAACTGGCTGGCATATCTGCCCTTTTGCCATCACTTTCACAATCAGAGAGGTCAGAATGAATTGCAATATATCACAGCCCTACAAATTTCTGGGTTTGTTGGAAACACTGTGACAGAAACAGTTTTTGTTGGAAACAAGAACTAAAACTGCACAGTTTGATTCCCAGCTCATAATGAACGTCTCCCTAGATTTGGTGAACTATTCCCTTTTGTTAGCCAGGAAGTGAGGCTAGTACTTGTACCAAGTGCAATAAAGATAGTGGCCCGTACTTGTGAAATTTCTTCATCCTCTCTGATAAAAGATCCAATAAAAATATTTGCAAATTTACATATATATAAATACACACGTGAATACATATACACACATATAAAAAGCCAGATTTCTGAAGAGGTAGTTACATAAATCTTGAACTTATAGTGGCTTTTTAGGTTGTGTAATTGCTTTAAATATGGCAGCTTGTGCTTTTTAGACAGCTTTTAAATAAGACCTCTGAAAATTATCTTTCAGAGCATGTGAGGGAGGGATTATTTAAGTAACAGAGTGAAATGGCCAATAATTTCTAATGCAAATTTTGACTCACTCTCTGGGGAAGACAGGTTGCCTTTTGGGCAAGTGATTTTACCTTCCAGTCATACAGATGTTGTTTAAAAAGTGATCCTCCTCCTCAATCCCTAAACCACCATGGGAGTCATCATTCGCTTTCTGTTAAAAGTAGAAATATAAAACTCAAGCTGCCTCTACAAAAAGCTAACTCTGTGATGAGGAAGGAATAACTAGAATGTAAAGGAGGGAGTTTGGGCTTGAAAAGGCCTCAGCACTTAAATTATAGAAAGTATATATATAAAAAAACAAAAAAAAACCAAAAAAAAAAAAACAACAACAACAAAAAAAAAAAACCAGGAAAAAACACTATATGAAACAATTTATAAAATTGTCAGTCTGCTATCTGTGTCACTTCTCAAAATAGCAGCAAACGAAGCACTACTTTTACTTGGCTCTTCACAGCAGTGGAGTCCAAACTGGGCCCTTATCTGGTCTAGCAGAATACAGTTTTACTGGATCAGTTCAGCTCACCTTAAAACTTACTTTGACTTTGTTTTTCTTTTACTGGACATTGTAGAGATTTTGAATATTTAAAATCTGATGAGGTTCATGGGACTATGTTACTTCAGGGAAAAAGAATACTCCTCTGTGGGTATAGATTTGTCTGAACTTTTAAGAAAACCTATGTGTACAAAGACTGGTGTTGATGCAAATATGAGAACTGAAAGTGGAAAGGGACATACCAGCCAGCTGGCTCATTTCAGTACCATGCACTGAAGTGAGAAACTTTCTAGCCAAGGCAAAAGGATGGCACTGCCAGCTCATGTACCTTCTTTATGTGATGTGTATGTACAGTCTACAGATATCCTTTTAGCCCACAGATAGAAACTAAAATTCAATTGGCCTCCTATATATTCACAGTCATGTTCATCTACACATAATAAATTTCTCACCACTTTTAAATCCTAAATACATGTTTCACCTTCTTTGGCCTTGACTGACATAATTTTTCCATAAACAACTAAGAATATGTTAAACTATATTAATATGATAAAGCTGTTTGTAAGCAAAAACAATACAATTAAACTCAAAATATAAATAATGCAACTCATGAAGCATACAATATTAAAGTAGGGGTACTAGGAATAAACTTGTTTTGTTTGTTCTGTAATGTAATGAAATTGAATAAGTTCCATTTCAATAATGTTACTTAATACACAAACTCATACGATTGCCAAAGTAGAGATGCACAAATTTCATTCTCACCACAAAATTTCTATTAGTTAAGATTGTAAATTAAACCTCAGTAGTGCTTTTTGTTTTCAGAATTGAAACTGGAATTACACATAGAAGTGAACTTAAAATATAAAATAATGAAGACTTGAATAAATCATCCCAGGTCTTTGTCTGCCTACACCACTATAATGCTTTTGTTTTTTAGGAACAAATATCCTAAATATGGTAACTCTGTGTAATTTTACAGGAGTTCATTTGTTTTGGCTTTGATCTTTCCTGAGGGCATATTTATCTTTTGCACAGAGAAGCAATAGCATATTTTCACTGTGTTACAAAACGTAGAAAGAAACATGTTGGAGAAAAATAAATCTCCTAAGAGCATAATTTTCAGACAATTATTATAGTTCATATTTAAAGAAAACATCATATGGAAGAGTGTAATTTAAGGGAATGAAAGATAATTGTGAAGATGAACAACACACTAAACAGCACAAGGAACCACAAAGGTTGACAGTTTCAAAGGACTGATGTCTTCATAGTCTTCTCCAAGGATGCAGAGCAAGTCTGGTTGGCATTTGCTAACTGTCACTGTGATGGAGGACTATCTTTTAAAGCAGAAGGAGAGCATAACAAGAAAGGATTAAGACATAATTCTAATTTAACTATATCTTCCTTTCTTACACACATGATTCATGTTCCTAATTAATGCCAATTAGAGCTGAACTCAGTTCTATACAGCAAGTAATTATTTTTTGGCATTGCAAAGAGTGTTATAAGTGCACATAAGGACATGACTACTACTTATGAATAGCACTGTTGTAAAAGGTAAATTTTTAATATCAGTGTCAGCATTTCCTCCCTTAGTGAATTTTCAGAAGCAACACATCAGAGTCTTTCTACAATCACACTAGTTCAGATCTTTTGCAAGAGGACTAATAATTTTACAAAACGTGGAATTTCTTTTTTCTTACCGTGATTTTCATCTTTACATAGAGAAGCTTTTAAGACTTTTGACTCTTCTAATAATCTGTGAATCTTCACAGGAAAAACCTTTATCAAAATTACTCATCTATGGGTCAAATTTAAGGTCACTTACTGTAATTTCTGTACTAATGCACAGTTTGGATACCATATTTTAACTTGTCTGAACTTTCATTTTCAGGAAAGCACTTAAAGTGGAACTAAAAAGAGGAAGGAAGTTCTCTCTTCCCAAGGAGTCATATGGAGAAGAAAGAGAGAAGAGGTAAAAGTTACAACATAAGAGGTTTTAAAAGTAATCATGAGAAAGGAATTTTTCCACAGAGAAGGCAGCCATTTACTTGGACAACCTCCCTACAGACATGGCAGAACCCCCATCACTGGAGATTTTAAAGACGTGATTGGATGTAGTACTAGATAGTCTCCTCTGGGCTCCCTTTCCCATTAAAGGTTGGACCAGATGATCTACTAAGGTCCCTTCCAATCTAGGCTATAATCTTATTATATACTTACAGAGTAGGTTGCTTTCATGTTGTGCTGTTGTTGAAAGTACTCCCAACTCTTTTCTCCTTGAAGTGTACCATCACCTCTCCAGTCTGGTTATGACAATGTGGTATTTGGTAGACAGGTATGAGCAATGCCCTGAATCAGCCACAAGACATTAGGCTTGATCTTGTAAGTATTGCTGGCCTGCTCTTACACATCCATTTTTGGTCAGCTTTTATTTGATACATCTCAGTCCTGTCACTCTGAAAAAGACCACACAGACAAGTTCTCTGAGTGCTTGCAATACACATGAGTGGAAGAGAGCTGTATTTTGTAGAACAAATTACACAAATGGAGATGTGAGGTGGTAAATACCTTGATGAAAGATTTCATCACCTGGATGGCAATAAGGCAAACATCACAGTTTTGAAAACTTTTTGGATATGATAACTCAGAGAGAATCTTGAATTTCAGACTACATTTTGGATATAATTTAGGTTGTAAGTATGGATGGAAGATGTTATCTGTAAAAGTAAACATGAGAAAATGTGCATCAATTAGGAGTATGTCTGTTGTTTTGTCCTCTGCAGAAAGGTGGTGTGAGACACGGTATTTATGTAAGCAGAAGAAAACCAGTAAGATACCAATGCAAGGGCTTAAAAGCTTTGAATGATGAATAACAATACAGCTCAGACAATAACCCCCCAAAATAAGAAGAGATGTTCAAAAGGAATTAAGACCCACCGACTTCAGTGAGTGGATAATAAGATTTCAGGAAGAGAACCATTACCAAAGGCAACCGACTTAGTGAGAAGTATGGTGCTGTGTTTTGAGCAACCAAAGGTTATTACAGACTGGATCAAGAACAGCCTGGTAAAGTACAAGGGGTGAAACTATCGTGAAAATAGTCAAAATGGACTGAAAGAGAGAAAAACTATCCAGTGCTACACCAGACCACTTTTTGTTTATGCATAGGTAAGAACAGTAGTAGGAAAAAAGCAAAGATTAGTGAAAAGAACAGAGGGGCCAGCGGCATTCCTCCACACCTCTCCCAAAATCTTAGAGTATGTCCCAATGGTGTAAATCATCACACTGCTACTAGTTTCAATATTTTTCTTAATTTTTGATGTGTTCTAAAGGATTTCTGAACCCATAAAAGCTTATGGCTGCATAGGAAGTTAACTTTATTTTTCACTGAAATTTTGGTCTTAGCTGAATGCTGTAATTTAAGGAGTAAACAAGAATGGTCATCAATACCATAAATAGTATTCCTATATGTGGCATAACATTTTATTACATTCAGGGGCGTGTGTGTGTGTGTGTGTGTGTGTGTTTGTTTGGTTTGGGGTTTTTGTTTGTCTTTTTGTTTTTTACTTTTTTGCATGGCTCATCATTTACTGCAGTGAATTAAAGAAAAAAAATCTCATCAAACACAAACCATATAAAAAAAAATCCTTCAAAGGAATGTATTTCCAGAAACCCAGGCACACTAGATAAAGTCAATTTTCAGCACATACTGATTGCCACAAACAAGACAGTAAGACTTAACAGGATTTAGCTAGCACATTGAGAAAACAATTTTATGAAGGATTCAGTAACAAATTGGCATATGGAAAGAAAAGTAGCAACCATTCTTTATACACTGACAGTTAATGATAAAAACCAAACAGTTTGAGATGGGCAAGGCTTAGGAGTATTCAGATTTCCAGCTTTGAGGGAAACTTCACAGTAATGTGGATGTTTCATTAGTATTTTCCCTTGTCCAAGAAGCCATCCCTCCTCTTTCTTTCTATATCCATCACTTCTTCCTTTCCATATCCAGCACTTCTTCCTCTACATAGAGATCTCTTTGCAATAATTTTTTATTTTCATGCTTGTTCTGAATAAAGATTTTTCAGCTTTTTCTCTCACTCCATAAGTATCCCAAAAGAGAGAAAAATAGCTTTGGTGAAATGAAAAACAGTAGTCCTGCCACCATACACCGTGCAAAGAACCTGACTTCATCTTCCCGCTCTGTAAGTACCGAGGGCCTGGTTTTATAACTCTCATATATGTAAGAAATAGGTTATATCTTCCATGGATGATATCAATAAGATTTATCTTATATGTGCTGTACACTTTGTTTTAAGGATATATTCATTTAAAAGAAATTATAATAGATTCTTCATTTAACTAAGCCTTATTTTTTATGGAAAAGATATAGGAAATACTCAATAGGAAAAATTATTCCTAAAGTTGTATATATCCTGATTCTTCAGGTAAGGGGTGCTACTACATGTATGTATGATCGGACTTTGGTGTCAAAGTGGTATTCTAAATTTTTGAAAGTTAAGTAAATGTATGTGTGTGCATATATATATGTGTACATGTAGACACTTACATGTGTGGGTTTGGACCTCTTATATTCATCACAGATGAAATCACTGACTTGTCACTTTGATTTCTAGGTTAAACTTTTATTAATTCAGATCCTTTAGGCAGAGAAGGAATACAATACTATGTTGGATTGTGGTGGTGTGGAAAGTTTATGTTTCCTGTTAAGTTATAAATTCAGTCATATGTAACCCCGATGGACTGTTCCATGTACCCCTTTTTGTTGTCCCCGGTTGGTTTGTCCCTGGATCCTCCCCACTTGTCATTCCCCATTACCTCCTCCCCTTCTCCTTGTCACTCCAACCCAGGCCATTCCTCTCCTTCCAGAGAATTCTGCGAAGGGCGTCGAGTGATTGGCTGGGCCCCGGGGACCCTCCTCCTGTTCCACTGTTATTGGTTTCCTATGTTGACTGACATTGTGTTAAGACCTGTCCCCTTCCTTCCCC